>JBAPGN010002824.1:48622-191813 GCA_037355405.1 Vitis amurensis
TACGAGTATCGAAACCTGTCCGACGAATACCGGAAAAGGGTCGAATCATTGTGAGTACCGAAAAATGGTAGAATCCGGGCGAGTCCGGGGAAAAGGTAGAATCCGTACGAGTATCGAAAACATGTCCCGATGAATTCCGGAAAAGGGTCGAATCATTGTGAGTACCGAAAAATGGTAGAATCCGGGCGAGTACCGGGAAAAGGTAGAATCCGTACGAGTATCGAAAACATGTCCGACGAATTCCGGAAAAAGGGTCGGATCATTGTGAGTACCGAAAAATGGTAGAATCCGGGCGAGTGCCGGGGAAAAGGTACAATCCGTACGAGTATCGAAAACCTGTCCCAACGAATACCGGAAATGGGTCGAATCATTGTGAGTACCGAAAAATGGTAGAATCCGGGCGAGTGCCGGGAAAAGGTAGAATCCGTACGAGTATCGAAAACCTGTCCCGACGAATACCGGAAAAGGTCGAATCATTGTGAGTACCGAAAAATGGTAGAATCCGGGCGAGTGCGGGGAAAAGGTACAATCCGTACGAGTATCGAAAACTTGTCCCGACGAATACCGGAAAAGGGTCGAATCATTGTGAGTACCGAAAAATGGTAGAATCCGGGCGAGTGCTTGGAAAAGGTACAATCCGTACGAGTATCGAAAACCTGTCCCGACGAATACCGGAAAAAGGGTCAAATCATTGTGAGTACCGAAAAATGGTAGAATCCGGGCGAGTGGTGGGAAAAGGTAGATCCGTACGAGTATCGAAAACCTGTCCCGACGAATACCGGAAAAGGGTCGAATCATTGTGAGTACCGAAAAATGGTAGAATCCGGGCGAGTGCCGGGAATAGGTAGAATCCGTACGAGTATCGAAAACATGTCCCGACGAATACCGGAAAAGGGTCGAATCATTGTGAGTACCGAAAAATGGTAGAATCCGGGCGAGTACCGGGAAAAGGTAGAATCCGTACGAGTATCGAAAACATGTCCCGACGAATTCCGGAAAAAGGGTCGGATCATTGTGAGAACCGAAAAATGGTAGAATCCGGGCGTGTGCGGGGAAAAGGTACAATCCCTACGAGTATCGAAAACTTGTCCCAACGAATACCGGAAATGGGTCGAATCATTGTGAGTACCGAAAAATGGTAGAATCCGGGTGAAAGTGTCGGGAAAAAAGGGTAGAAATCCGTACGAGTATCGAAAAAACCTCTCCGCGATACCGGAAAAACGTCATATCGTTGTCAGTACCGAAAAAAGGTAGAATCCGGGCGAGTGCGGGGAAAAGGTACAATCCGTGCGAGTATCGAAAACTTGTCCCGACGAATACCGGAAAAGGGTCGAATCATTGTGAGTACCGAAAAATGGTAGAATCTGGGCGAGTTCCTGGAAAAGGTAGAATCCGTACGAGTATCGAAAACCTGTCCCGGCGAATACCGGAAATGGGTCGAATCATTGTGAGTACCGAAAAATAGTAGAATCCGTACGAGTATCGAAAACTTGTCCCGGACGAATACCAGAAAAGGGTCGATTCATTGTGAGTACCGAAAAATGGTAGAATCCGGGCGAGTACCGGGAAAAGGTAGAATCCGTACGAGTATCGAAAACATGTCCCGACGAATACCGGAAAAAGGGTCGAATCATTGTGAGTACCGAAAAATGGTAGAATCCGGGCGAGTGCCGGGAAAAGGTACAATCCGTACGAGTATCGAAAACCTGTCCCGACGAATACCGGAAAAGGGTCGAATCATTGTGAGTACCGAAAAATGGTAGAATCCGGGCGAGTGCGGGGAAAAGGTACAATCCGTACGAGTATCGAAAACCTGTCCCGACGAATACCGGAAAAGGGTCGAATCATTGTGAGTACCGAAAAATGGTAGAATCCGGGCGAGTGCCGGGAAAAGGTAGAATCCGTACGAGTATCGAAAACATGTCCCGACGAATACCGGAAAAGGGTCGAATCATTGTGAGTACCGAAAAATGGTAGAATCCGGGCGAGTGCCGGGAAAAGGTAGAATCCGTACGAGTATCGAAAACCTGTCCCGACGAATACCGGAAAAGGGTCGAATCATTGTGAGTACCGAAAAATGGTAGAATCCGGGCGAGTGCGGGGAAAAGGTACAATCCGTACGAGTATCGAAAACATGTCCCGACGAATACCGGAAAAGGGTCGAATCATTGTGAGTACCGAAAAATGGTAGAATCCGGGCGAGTGCGGGGAAAAGGTAGAATCCGTACGAGTATCGAAAACCTGTCCCGACGAATACCGGAAAAGGGTCGAATCATTGTGAGTACCGAAAAATGGTAGAATCCGGGCGAGTGCGGGGAAAAGGTAGAATCCGTACGAGTATCGAAAACATGTCCCGACGAATACCGGAAAAGGGTCGAATCATTGTGAGTACCGAAAAATGGTAGAATCCGGGCGAGTGCGGGGAAAAGGTACAATCCGTACGAGTATCGAAAACCTGTCCCGACGAATACCGGAAAAGGGTCGAATCATTGTGAGTACCGAAAAATGGTAGAATCGGGCGAGTGCGGGGAAAAGGTACAATCCGTACGAGTATCGAAAACCTGTCCCGACGAATACCGGAAAAGGGTCGAATCATTGTGAGTACCGAAAAATGGTAGAATCCGGGCGAGTACCGGGAAAAGGTAGAATCCGTACGAGTATCGAAAACCTGTCCCGGACGAATACCGAAAAGGGTCGAATCATTGTGAGTACCGAAAAATGGTAGAATCCGGGCGAGTACCGGGAAAAGGTAGAATCCGTACGAGTATCGAAAACCTGTCCGGCGAATACCGAAAAGGTCGAATCATTGTGAGTACCGAAAAATGGTAGAATCCGGGCGAGTACCGGGAAAGGTAGAATCCGTACGAGTATCGAAACCTGTCCCGACGAATACCGGAAAAGGGTCGAATCATTGTGAGTACCGAAAAATGGTAGAATCCGGGCGAGTACCGGGAAAAGGTAGAATCCGTACGAGTATCGAAAAACCTGTCCCGACGAATACCGGAAAAGGGTCGAATCATTGTGATGTACCGAAAAATGGTAGAATCCGGGCGAGTACCGGGAAAAGGTAGAATCCGTACGAGTATCGAAAACCTGTCCCGGCGAATACCGGAAAAGGGTCGAATCATTGTGAGTACCGAAAAATGGTAGAATCCGGGCGAGTACCGGGAAAAGGTAGAATCCGTACGAGTATCGAAACCATGTCCCGGCGAATACCGGAAAAGGGTCGAATCATTGTGAGTACCGAAAAATGGTAGAATCCGGGCGAGTGCGGGGAAAAGGTACAATCCGTACGAGTATCGAAAACCTGTCCCGACGAATACCGGAAAAGGGTCGAATCATTGTGAGTACCGAAAAATGGTAGAATCCGGGCGAGTGCGGGAAAAGGTAGAATCCGTACGAGTATCGAAAACCTGTCCCGACGAATACCGGAAAAGGGTCGAATCATTGTGAGTACCGAAAAATGGTAGAATCCGGGCGAGTGCCGGGAAAAGGTAGAATCCGTACGAGTATCGAAAACCTGTCCCGACGAATACCGGAAAAGGGTCGAATCATTGTGAGTACCGAAAAATGGTAGAATCCGGGCGAGTGCGGGAAAAGGTAGAATCCGTACGAGTATCGAAAACTTGTCCCGACGAATACCGGAAAAGGGTCGAATCATTGTGAGTACCGAAAAATGGTAGAATCCGGGCGAGTGCGGGGAAAAGGTACAATCCGTACGAGTATCGAAAACCTGTCCCGACGAATACCGGAAAAGGTCGAATCATTGTGAGTACCGAAAAATGGTAGAATCCGGGCGAGTGCGGGAAAAGGTACAATCCGTACGAGTATCGAAAACCTGTCCCGACGAATACCGGAAAAGGGTCGAATCATTGTGAGTACCGAAAAATGGTAGAATCCGGGCGAGTGCCGGGGAAAAGGTAGAATCCGTACGAGTATCGAAAACCTGTCCCGACGAATACCGGAAAAGGGTCGAATCATTGTGAGTACCGAAAAATGGTAGAATCCGGGCGAGTGCCGGGAAAAGGTAGAATCCGTACGAGTATCGAAAACCTGTCCCGACGAATACCGGAAAAGGGTCGAATCATTGTGAGTACCGAAAAATGGTAGAATCCGGGCGAGTGCGGGGAAAAGGTACAATCCGTACGAGTATCGAAAACCTGTCCCGACGAATACCGGAAAAGGGTCGAATCATTGTGAGTACCGAAAAATGGTAGAATCTGGGCGTGTGCTTGGAAAAGGTACAATCCGTACGAGTATCGAAAACCTGTCCCGACGAATACCGGAAAAGGGTCGAATCATTGTGAGTACCGAAAAATGGTAGAATCCGGGCGAGTGCTTGGAAAAGGTACAATCCGTACGAGTATCGAAAACCTGTCCCGACGAATACCGGAAAAGGGTCGAATCATTGTGAGTACCGAAAAATGGTAGAATCTGGGCGAGTGCCGGGAAAAGGTAGAATCCGTACGAGTATCGAAAACTTGTCCCGACGAATACCAGAAAAGGGTCGAATCATTGTGAGTACCGAAAAATGGTAGAATCCGGGCGAGTACCGGGAAAAGGTAGAATCTGTACGAGTATCGAACATATGTCCCGACGAATTCCGGAAAAATGGTCGATCATGTGAGAACCGAAAAATTGTAGAAATCCGGGCCGAGTGCGGGAAAAGGTACAAATCCGTATCGAGTACGAAAAACCTGTCCCGACGAATACCGGAAAAGCGTCAAATCATTGTCAGTACCGAAAAATGGTAGAATCTGGGCGAGTGCGGGAATAAGGTACAATCCGTACGAGTATCGAAAACTTGTCCCGACGAATACCGGAAAAGGGTCGAATCATTGTGAGTAGCGAAAAATGGTAGAATCTGGGCGAGTGCTTGGAAAAGGTACAATCCGTACGAGTATCGAAAACTTGTCCCGACGAATACCGGAAAAGGGTCGAATCATTGTGAGTACCGAAAAATGGTAGAATCCGGGCGAGTCCGGGGAAAAGGTAGAATCCGTACGAGTATCGAAAACATGTCCCGATGAATTCCGGAAAAAAGGTCGAATCATTGTGAGTACCGAAAAATGGTAGAATCCGGGCGAGTACCGGGAAAAGGTAGAATCTGTACGAGTATCGAACATATGTCCCGACGAATTCCCGGAAATGGTCGATCATATGAGAACCGAAAAATGGTAAATCCGGGCGAGTGCGGGAAAAGGTACATCCGACGAGTTCGAAAACCTGTCCGAGAATACCGAAAAAGCGTCAAATCATTGTCAGTACCGAAAAATGGTAGAATCTGGGCGAGTGCGGGAATAAGGTACAATCCGTACGAGTATCGAAAACTTGTCCCGACGAATACCGGAAAAGGGTCGAATCATTGTGAGTACCGAAAAATGGTAGAATCTGGGCGAGTGCCGGGAATAGGTAGAACCGTACGAGTAATCCGAAAAACCGCGTGGGGGGTCCCCCCCGACGAATACCGGAAAAGGGTCGAATCATTGTGAGTACCGAAAAATGGTAGAATCTGGGCGAGTGCTTGGAAAAGGTACAATCCGTACGAGTATCGAAAACCTGTCCCGACGAATACCGGAAAGGGTCGAATCATTGTGAGTACCGAAAAATGGTAGAATCCGGGCGAGTGCGGGGAAAAGGTACAATCCGTGCGAGTATCGAAAACTTGTCCCGACGAATACCGGAAAAGGGTCGAATCATTGTGAGTACCGAAAAATGGTAGAATCCGGGCGAGTACCGGGAAAAGGTAGAATCCGTACGAGTATCGAAAACCTGTCCCGGCGAATACCGAAAAGGGTCGAATCATTGTGAGTACCGAAAAATGGTAGAATCCGGGCGAGTAGCGGGAAAAGGTAGAATCCGTACGAGTATCGAAAACCTGTCCCGGCGAATACCGGAAAAGGGTCGAATCATTGTGAGTACCGAAAAATGGTAGAATCCGGGCGAGTGCCGGGAAAAGGTAGAATCCGTACGAGTATCGAAAACCTGTCCCGGCGAATACCGGAAAAGGGTCGAATCATTGTGAGTACCGAAAAATGGTAGAATCCGGGCGAGTACCGGGAAAAGGTAGAATCCGTACGAGTATCGAAAACCTGTCCGACGAATACCGGAAAAGGGTCGAATCATTGTGAGTACCGAAAAATGGTAGAATCCGGGCGAGTACCGGGAAAAGGTAGAATCCGTACGAGTATCGAAAACCTGTCCCGACGAATACCGGAAAAGGGTCGAATCATTGTGAGTACCGAAAAATGGTAGAATCCGGGCGAGTACCGGGAAAAGGTAGAATCCGTACGAGTATCGAAAACCTGTCCCGACGAATTCCGGAAAAGGGTCGGATCATTGTGAGTACCGAAAAATGGTAGAATCCGGGCGAGTGCGGGGAAAAGGTACAATCCGTACGAGTATCGAAAACCTGTCCCGACGAATACCGGAAAAGCGTCAAATTATTGTCAGTACCGAAAAATGGTAGAATCTGGGCGAGTGCGGGAATAAGGTACAATCCGTACGAGTATCGAAAACTTGTCCCGACGAATACCGGAAAAGGGTCGAATCATTGTGAGTACCGAAAAATGTAGATAATCGGGCGAATGCCGGGAATAGTAGAATCCGTTACGATATCGAAAACGTGTCCGACGAATACCCGGAACAAAGGGTCGAATCATGTAGACCGACAAATGGTAGAATCCGGGCGAGTCCGGGGAAAAGGTAGAATCCGTACGAGTATCGAAAACATGTCCCGATGAATTTCAGAAAAAAAGGGTCGATCATTGTGGAGTACCAGAAAAATGGTAAGAATCCGGGCGAGACCGGGACAATCCGTACGAGTATCGAAAACTGTCCCGACGAATACCGGAAAAGGGTCGAATCATTGTGAGTAGCCGAAAAATGGTAGAATCCGGGCGAGTGCGGCGAAAAGGTACAATCCGTCGAGTATCGAAAACATGTCCCGACGAATACCGGAAAAGGGTCGAATCATTGTGAGTACCGAAAAATGGTAGAATCCGGGCGAGTGCCGGAAAAGGTACAATCCGTACGAGTATCGAAAACCTGTCCCGACGAATAACCGGAAAAGGGTCGAAATCATTGTGAGTACCGAAAATGGTAGAATTCGGGCGAGTGCGGGAAAAGGTAGAATCCGTACGAGTATCGAAAACCTGGTCCCGACGAATACCGGAAAAGGGTCGAATCATTGTGAGTACCGAAAAATGGTAGAATCCGGGCGAGTCCGGGGAAAAGGTAGAATCCGTACGAGTATCGAAAACATGTCCCGACGAATACCGGAAAAAGGGGTCGAATCATTGTGAGTACCGAAAAATGGTAGAATCCGGGCGAGTACCGGGAAAAGGTAGAATCCGTACGAGTATCGAAAACATGTCCCGACGAATTCCGAAAAAGGGTCGGATCATTGTGAGTACCGAAAAATGGTAGAATCCGGGCGAGTGCGGGGAAAAGGTACAATCCGTACGAGTATCGAAAACCTGTCCCGACGAATACCGGAAAAGGGTCGAATCATTGTGAGTACCGAAAAATGGTAGAATCTGGGCGAGTGCGGGAAAAGGTACAATCCGTACGAGTATCGAAAACTTGTCCCGACGAATACCGGAAAAGGGTCGAATCATTGTGAGTACCGAAAAATGGTAGAATCCGGGCGAGTGCCGGGAAAAGGTAGAATCCGTACGAGTATCGAAAACGTGTCCCGACGAATACCGGAAAAGGGTCGAATCATTGTGAGTACCGAAAAATGGTAGAATCCGGGCGAGTCCGGGGAAAAGGTAGAATCCGTACGAGTATCGAAAACATGTCCCGATGAATTCCGGAAAAAGGGTCGAATCATTGTGAGTACCGAAAAATGGTAGAATCCGGGCGAGTACCGGGAAAAGGTAGAATCCGTACGAGTATCGAAAATATGTCCCGACGAATTCCGGAAAAATGGTCGGATCATTGTGAGAACCGAAAAATGGTAGAATCCGGGCGAGTGCGGGGAAAAGGTACAATCCGTACGAGTATCGAAAACCTGTCCCGACGAATACCGGAAAAGCGTCAAATCATTGTCAGTACCGAAAAATGGTAGAATCTGGGCGAGTGCGGAAAAGGTACAATCCGTACGAGTATCGAAAACTTGTCCCGACGAATACCGGAAAAGGGTCGAATCATTGTGAGTACCGAAAAATGGTAGAATCTGGGCGAGTGCCGGGAATAGGTAGAATCCGTACGAGTATCGAAAACGTGTCCCGACGAATACCGGAAAAAGGGTCGAATCATTGTGAGTACCGAAAAATGGTAGAATCCGGGCGAGTGCTTGGAAAAGGTACAATCCGTACGAGTATCGAAAACCTGTCCCGACGAATACCGGAAAAGGGTCGAATCATTGTGAGTACCGAAAAATGGTAGAATCTGGGCGAGTGCCGGGAATAGGTAGAATCCGTACGAGTATCGAAAACTTGTCCCGACGAATACCGGAAAAGGGTCGAATCATTGTGAGTACCGAAAAATGGTAGAATCCGGGCGAGTCCGGGGAAAAGGTAGAATCCGTACGAGTATCGAAAACATGTCCCGACGAATACCGGAAAAAAGGTCGAATCATTGTGAGTACCGAAAAATGGTAGAATCCGGGCGAGTACCGGGAAAAGGTAGAATCTGTACGAGTATCGAAACATGTCCCGACGAATTCCGGAAAAATGGTCGGATCATTGTGAGTACCGAAAAATGGTAGAATCCGGGCGAGTGCGGGGAAAAGGTACAATCCGTACGAGTATCGAAAACCTGTCCCGACGAATACCGGAAAAGCGTCGAATCATTGTGAGTACCGAAAAATGGTAGAATCCGGGCGAGTGCGGGAATAAGGTACAATCCGTACGAGTATCGAAACCTTGTCCCGACGAATACCAGAAAAGGGTCGAATCATTGTGAGTACCGAAAAATGGTAGAATCCGGGCGAGTACCGGGAAAAGGTAGAATCCGTACGAGTATCGAAAACTGTCCCGGCGAATACCGGAAAAGGGTCGATCATTGTGAGTACCGAAAAATGGTAGAATCCGGGCGAGTACCGGGAAAAGGTAGAATCCGTACGAGTATCGAAAACCTGTCCCGGCGAATACCGGAAAAGGGTCGAATCATTGTGAGTACCGAAAAATGGTAGAATCCGGGCGAGTACCGGGAAAAGGTAGAATCCGTACGAGTATCGAAAACCTGTCCCGACGAATACCGGAAAAGGGTCGAATCATTGTGAGTACCGAAAAATGGTAGAATCCGGGCGAGTACCGGGAAAAGGTACAATCCGTACGAGTATCGAAAACCTGTCCCGGCGAATACCGGAAAAGGGTCGAATCATTGTGAGTACCGAAAAATGGTAGAATCCGGGCGAGTACCGGGAAAAGGTAGAATTCCGTACGAGTATCGAAAACCTATCCCGACGAATAACGGGAAAAGGGTCGAATTCATTGGTGAGTACCGGAAAAATGGTAGAATCCGGGCGAGTGCCGGGAAAAGGTACAATCCGTACGAGTATCGAAAACATGTCCCGACGAATACCGGAAAAACGGGTCGGAATCATTGTGAGTACCGAAAATGGTAGAATCCGGGCCGAGTGCGGGGAAAAGGTAGAATCCGTACGAGTATCGAAAACCTGTCCCGACGAATACCGGAAAAAGGGTCGAATCATTGTGAGTACCGAAAAATGGTAGAATCCGGGCGAGTGCGGGGAAAAGGTACAATCCGTACGAGTATCGAAAACATGTCCCGACGAATACCGGAAAAAGGGTCGAATCATTGTGAGTACCGAAAAATGGTAGAATCCGGGCGAGTGCGGGGAAAAGGTAGAATCCGTACGAGTATCGAAAACATGTCCCGACGAATACCGGAAAAAGGGTCGAATCATTGTGAGTACCGAAAAATGGTAGAATCCGGGCGAGTCCGGGAAAAGGTACAATCCGTACGAGTATCAAAACCTGTCCCGACGAATACCGGAAAAGGGTCGAATCATTGTGAGTACCGAAAAATGGTAGAATCTGGGCGAGTGACGGGAAAAAGGGGTACAATCCGTACGAGTATCGAAAACTTGTCCCCGAGAATACCGGAAAGGGTGAATCATTGTGATACTAGAAAAATGGTAGAATCTGGGCGAGTGCCGGGAATAGGTAGAATCCGTACGAGTATCGAAAACTTGTCCCGACGAATACCGGAAAAGGGTCGAATCATTGTGAGTACCGAAAAATGGTAGAATCCGGGCGAGTCCGGGGAAAAGGTAGAATCCGTACGAGTATCGAAAACATGTCCCGATGAATTCCGGAAAAAGGGTCGAATCATTGTGAGTACCGAAAAATGGTAGAATCTGGGCGAGTGCCGGGAAAAGGTAGAATCCGTACGAGTATCGAAAACGTGTCCCGACGAATACCGGAAAAGGGTCCGAATCATTGGAGTACCGAAAAAATTGAGAATCCGGGCTGATCCCGGGAAAAAAGGTAGAATCCGTACGAGTATCGAAAACATGTCCCGATGAATTCCGGAAAAAGGGTCGAATCATTGTGAGTACCGAAAAATGGTAGAATCCGGGCGAGTACCGGGAAAAGGTAGAATCCGTACGAGTATCGAAAACATGTCCCGACGAATTCCGGAAAATGGTCGGATCATTGTGAGTACCGAAAAATGGTAGAATCCGGGCGAGTGCGGGGAAAAGGTACAATCCGTACGAGTATCGAAAACTTGTCCCAACGAATACCGGAAATGGGTCGAATCATTGTGAGTACCGAAAAATGGTAGAATCCGGGTGAGTGCCGGGAAAAGGTAGAATCCGTACGAGTATCGAAAACCTGTCCCGACGAATACCGGAAAAACGTCAAATCATTGTCAGTACCGAAAAAAGGTAGAATCCGGGCGAGTGCGGGGAAAAGGTACAATCCGTGCGAGTATCGAAAACTTGTCCCGACGAATACCGGAAAAGGGTCGAATCATTGTGAGTACCGAAAAATGGTAGAATCTGGGCGAGTGCTTGGAAAAGGTACAATCCGTACGAGTATCGAAAACCTGTCCCGACGAATACCGGAAAAGGGTCGAATCATTGTGAGTACCGAAAAATGGTAGAATCTGGGCGAGTGCCGGGAAAAGGTAGAATCCGTACGAGTATCGAAAACTTGTCCCGACGAATACCGGAAAATGGTCGAATCATTGTGAGTACCGAAAAATGGTAGAATCCGGGCGAGTGCGGGGAAAAGGTACAATCCGTACGAGTATCGAAAACTTGTCCCAACGAATACCGGAAAAGGGTTGAATCATTGTGAGTACCGAAAAATGGTAGAATCCGGGCGAGTGCGTGGAAAAGGTACAATCCGTACGAGTATCGAAAACCTGTCCCGACGAATACCGGGAAAGGGTCGAATCATTGTGAGTACCGAAAAATGGTAGAATCTAGGTCGTGAGCTTAGGGTTCTAAATGATATGAACAACATAAGGTTCTGAATGACATGAATGACTTGGGGTCATGAACAAAGGACTATAGATGCTATGAACATCTCAAGGTTGTGTTTGACATGAACAACCCTAAGTCGTGAGCTCAAGGCTTTAGATGATATGAACAGTTCAGAGTTGTCAATGACATGAGCCAATTCGAGTCGTGATCTGAAGGCTCTAGAAGTTATGAATAACTCAAGGTGGTCGATGACATGAAAGACTTCCGGTCAACAACTCCAGGTCAAGGCTATGGAAAGCATGAATAACCCTAGGCCTTGAGCTTAAGGCTCTAGATGCCATGAATAGCTTTAGGCTGTGGTTGACATGAACAACACCAGGTCGTGAGCTCAAGGGTTTAGATGCTATGAACAACTCAGGGCTTCCGATGCATGAGCCATTCTAGGTCTTGAGATGAGGGCTTTAAATGCTAGGAACAACTCTAGGTTGTCGACGATATGAAAGACTCTGGGTCGTGAGATCAAGGCTTCGAATGACATGAGCCACTTTAGGTCTTGAGATGAGGGCTTTAAATGCTATGAACAACTTTAGGTTATCGACGATATGAAAGACTCTGGGTCATGAGCTTAGGGCTCATGATTCTATGAAGAGCTTAGGACTATGGATGACATGAATGACTCTAGGTGGTGAGCTCAGAGCTCTAGATGCTATGAATAGCTCTATACTATGGTTGACATAAACAACTCCTAATCGAGAAATCAAAGCTTTAGATGTTATTAATAGCTCAAGGCTCTTGATGCTATGAATAGCTTAAGATTGTGGATGACATTAGTTACTCTGAGTCACAACCTTAAGGTTAAAGATGCTATGAACAGCTCTGGGCTATGGATGACATCAACTACTCTAGGTCGCGAGCTAAGGGCTTTAGATGCTATGAATAACTTCGGGCTATGGATGACAACAACTACTCTAGGTCATGATATCAAGCCTTTAGATGCTATGAACAAGTCTTAGCTATGGTTGACATGAATAACCTTAGGTCATGAGCTCAAAGCATTAGATGCTATGAACCGCTATGGGTTGTGGATAACATGGCCTACCTATGGACCCTCACCCGATCCACCGATTGGTGCAACTTATTATCTTAAAGGTAAAAGAGAAAGCTGGTTTTCGAGTTTTGAAAAATTCGTCCCAATGAGGAACGGTTTTGTTTGGAGTCACCACTTACTTTGCATTTTTATTTTTAAATTGGGAAAACTTAAATAAGAACAAAAACCCAGCATGACTCCAGTCACAAAAAAGCGGTCTACGAAAACTAGATTTTGGGTTAAGGGATCAAATTACCTATTGGGAAGGTACCTCATGCGAGGTAGCACCCCTTTAGGCCCAGAACTCAGTCTCTACTAATGAACTGAATATATAGGAGCATATGGGTCAAAGATCAAATAAACCTTGGGCTAAACAAATGACATGAATCATATAGACCCACCTAGTATTTAGCATGCACATACACTCAACAAGCCAAAATCAGAATGCATACCTGAGGTCCCTAGCCAAGCGCTGCATGAGAGGTCAATCAATAAGCTCAAATGCACAACAAATATACATAGCAATCATGCACCAAGCATTCACACTAATTTCATTATCCAAAGCCGAAGTGCATACCTGTGGTCCCCAACCATGCACTGCAAGGAAAAGGTGAGGCAAGTAATACAAGTATACAACATGCACTCTTAATCAAACATCAAATCTCATACCCAAAAGGTAGCGAAGCAGGTCAAAATGAAATAAATGGTTTGCTTTCTTTTGCACACATTCCTCTAAATTCCATCAAACCAAACCATGCACACTTAACCCACATTCTTCCCATCTATGAAGTGGGCTCACATTAAATCTAACCAAATCGAACTCTAACCATAAAGGTGGCCCACAAGTGCCTTGGAGCCTAAGGGCTGAAGCCTAACACAACCTATTGAACCGGTTCCCAACTAGTCCAACCGATTAAGAAAAATTTCGAAACTTTATCAAAAGATTCTTCGAAGAATAAGGAATCTAACAAAAATAACGGCGCTCAATTCTGAGCTTGATTAAGGGAGAACTGGCCGAAACAATGCAACTTGTTTATAAAATGGGGCTGCTTAACATAACCTATTGAACTAGTTCCCAACTGGTACAACCGACTGAGAAAAATTTTGAAAATTTACCAGTAGATTCCTCAAAAAATAAAGAATCCAAAAAAAAAAAAAAACAGGGTTGCCTAATAGAACCTGTTGAATCGGTTCCTGACTGATTCAACTGATTAAAAAAATTTAAAATTTTGAAAAAATATTCCTTGAAGAAGAAGGAGTCCAACCAAAAAAATGTTGTGCAATTTCGAGTTTGGATGAAAGAGATATGATCGAAACAAGCCCAAGTGTTCCATATTTGAACCTGCTCCTATGAACTCTGGCTGAACTGAAACTCTGGGGACCGATCGAGCCGGTTGAGAAATAAATTGAAATTTTGATAGAATATTCTTTAAAAGACAAGGAGTCCATAAAAAATGGTATGTAATTCTGAGTTCGGATGAGGGAGATATGATCGAAACAAGCCCAAGTGGTCCGTATTCAAACCTGCTCCTATGAACTCTGGCTGAACTAAAACTTTGGGGACCGGTCGAGTCAATTGAGAAAAAAATTGAAATTTTGATAGAATATTCCTTGAAGAACAAGGTGTCCTTAAAAAAAATGGTGCATGATTCTGAGTTTAGATGAGGGAGATATGATCGAAACAAGCCCAAGTGCTTTGTATTCAAGCCTGCTCCTATGAACTCCAACTGAACTGAAGTTTTGGGGAGACCTCACTTCCTTTCTTTAGCATGATGTGAACAACTAGGGAATTGACCATGATGGCACTCTAAAAGGAACTACACACTCGCATTGCGTTGGACCGTAGATGAACCTACACAAGGTCAAAAACCGATCAAGCCTAAAAGGGGGGTCATAGTAGTGGCATACGAAAAAAATTGGGTGCATGTGATACCCCTAAGATAAATGCAAGTGTTAAAGGATAAAATTGAGGCCCACAAATATGCCCCTCTTCAGTAGAGTGAATGAATGAGTGAAACGCGAGTGCGAAGTGCAAGCGATGAATGAGTGAAATGAACTCTAGTGAAGAATTCAAATGACCAACAATTTTGTCCCCACATAATAATAAAAAAGGATCTGAGCGAGTACCAAAGAAGAGATCGTATTCGAGTGAGTACCAAAGAAGAAATAGTATTCAGGCGAGTACTGGAGAATACGAGACAGATGGGGGATCAAATCCGGGCAAGTACCAAAGAATTCAAGACAGAAAGGATCGTATCTGGGCGAGTACCGGAGAAGTGATTGTATTTAGGCGAGTATCGGAAAGGGGTAGAATCCGAGGGAGTACCGAAAAAGGTAGAATTCGGGTGAGTACTAGAAAATGGTTCGGACGAGTACCGAAGAAGGGTCGGGGCTAGTACCGAGAAAGGGTTCGGGCGAGTACCGGAGAGGGTCTAGGTGAGTACCGGAGAAGGGTCCGGGCGAGTACGAAAAGGGTCCAGGCAAGTGCCGGAAAAAGGTCCGGGCGAGTACCGAGAAAGGGTCAAGACAAGTATTGGGAAAGGGTTCGAGTGAGTGTCGGGAAAGGGGTAGAATCCGGGTGAGTATCGGAAAAGGGTTCGGACAAGTACCGAAAAAAGGTTGAATCCGGGCAAGTACTGGGAAAGGTAGAATCCGAGCGAGTATTGGAAACCCCAAAAAAACTAGCCAAGCACAACAACACAAAGAAAGAGGGTGTATGCCCCAGTATAAACATGAGAACGCCACTAAATAATTCGAATAAGCAAGAAATCAAATATCTCAATTACGAAAGACAAAGGGGTATGCCTTAGTGTAACATCTGGAAAATGCCAATAAATGACAAGGGAGAAAACAAGAACACCACTAACAAGATGGAAATAAAGGGGGTATGCCCCTGTAGGACAACTCAGAAATGTGACTAGAGGTGAAAAGAAAGGGCCATGCCCCGGTGTAAGATATACATACCATGTCAAAATCCCATAATCGTACATATGGTCAAAGTCAGAGAGCTGAAAACATCACAAACATTCATTCCTATAACAACATCGACTTTATTTCGGAACATCCAATATCCATAAAAAAACTGATAGAGGTATGCCCCAGTGTGTACATCTGATATGCAAGTGCCTCGGTACAAAAACAACGCCAAAATTAATCACTGGAGACCCAATCGTCTGGATAAGCGAACATGACAAAGTATGGGGTATGCCCCAATGTGCACACCCACTAGGTCGACAAATACGCATGACTCTGATGGTATACTCATATAAGTTGCAATGACATTTGAATGTAGCTTGCAGGGGTGTTAAAATTGGAGATTTTTTTTTTTTTTTTTGGCTAAAACAAGGGAAAACAAAGGAGGAGTGAACAGTGAGTGCCAAACTTGGCACAGTCACTGTTCACTTCCTTTAAAGCCCGACTGTGTGTTTTCCAAGTTTTGGGAAAAAAATTCAAAAATGGTTTTTTAAAAGGTATGGTTAGGCTCTAAACAAGATTCCTAAGGTGTTTGGGTAGTTTTTAAATGATGAAAAACAAAATTAAATGATGGAAAATGAAAATCAAAGTGGACGGCCATGCATGGAATGGTTTTGAAATTCGATTTTTAAAAAGTTTTGGATGGATGGGATTTCTAAAATTGGGTTCCTAAGGCTTAGAATGGATGAAGGGAAGGTTTCTAATGGGAGAAAACTTGAAAATTGGTGAAGGGTGGAGAATTAAGAATGGTGGTGTGCAGCTATGGAGGTTGTGGAAGAAGGTGAATAGTATTTTTGGCTTAGAATGGTGTTTGTTTTTGGAAGAAATTGGGTTTGGATTTGAAAACAAAAGGTTTGGAAATGCATTCATGAATTTTTAAACTTGGAAAAACATGGAATTCAAGAAAAAGGCTTTCCCGAGAGCTTTGTTTTTAGAAATTAGCTTGAAAATCATTTCGCACCAAGATAAACAAGGTGCGAAAGTTTTCGCACTGGTAATTGAGGTGCGAAGATAGCATCCCGGGAGGCTTGGCTTTCCAAAATGTATAGAAATTCCTTTTCGCACCATGCACTGTCACTGTGCGAAAAATTCGCACTGAGTGTGTTCATGGTGCGAAATTCCACTGAGAGTTTTGCTTATGCATTTTGGCTCCCCTGTTTCCTCTGTTTCACCTCCATTTCGATTTTTGCAAGCATCGTACCTGCATGAACACTTCAAAACTCGTCTTAAAAACATATTAAAACTAAATTAAAGCTAAGAATTCAAACTAAAATATGCATAAATTTAAAGAAAGCAGAGAATTTAAATGAAGCTAATAGCATGTACCCCAAAAAGAAGATGAACTATTTAGCTCATCCTCACTCACACACCCACTTCATGCTGAATTCCCCCTGGATCCCAAACAAAATTGGCATCCTTCCCATTTGGTCCAAGAGAATTCGTTTCTCTTCTCTTCCTTGGAGAAGTGGATGCTTTAAAGGGTTCAGGTAACCCTTTATCATCTTGAACCTTATGATTTTCAATGGAAGGTTCGTCCATAGAGTTGTCATAGCAATCCCCCACCAAAGTGTCGATCTTCAACACTTTCCTTGATCTTTTTGCATCGGTTCCTTGAAGGTTATGGTGGGGTTGAGGAGGAAGCTTCCTTTTCCCCCTTGCTATGTTGAGATTGGTGAGCTTCCCAATGGAGTCTTGAACTTTTTCTATCCTTAGTGATAGATCATTATAAACCCCCTCCATTCTTACACTTATTGAACTCTCCAAATTATCAATCTTTTCATTAAGATGAGAGTTGATCTTTTGTTGCTCACCTACAAAGTCCTCCATGACTTTGCTTATCTTCAAAATGGCTTGCTCCAATGAAGATGTACTCATTGATGGTTGAGGTTGAGGTTGGGTTGTAAGGTTGGGATGGTTATTCCAACTTGAGGTGTAGGAGCTTTGGTAACCGCACATGTCTCTGACAGTTGGAATGGTAGGGCACTCCCCTACTGTATGCTCATATGAATCATCTCCATTCAAAGCATACTTACTACCCCATTGGCTTTGTTGAACTTGCCTTTTCCCTAATTCAATCCGATCCCTCATGGATAAGTATGCAAATTTGTCCTTCTCATGATCATAATGGAATTTCCATTTCTAAAAAGAAATGATATTCAACTAAGGCTCTTTTCTTCAACTTGTACCAGGGTTCCCTCTTGGTCTCGAATCCAACAAGGAATGCACAAATTGAAATTAAAACAAAAATAAAAGAAAAGAGAATAAAAAATTTAACTAAATAAAAACTAAACTTAAAAAAAATTATAAGAAAACTCACCAAACTTGTGATGAAGATCACAAGTTACCCTTAATGGTTGCTTCACTGTGCTTGTGGCACCTTCCCCGGCAACGGCACCATTTGATGCGACTTATGGTAGCTTAGCTTTAAAGGCGTTTCAACAAAATTTATACCTTAAATACTATTACTAAAGTAGCCAAGCTACTATAGCATAGTGGTTCTAGGATCGTTCACTGGGAAGGGTTTTCGCGAACACTAGTGATATTCAAATTAGGAAAATAGGTGATTTTCTTATGGATGTTAGCTTTAAAAGAAGATGTAAATGTTTTAGAAAGATTTAAACTAATCTAAGCTAACATTAAAGACTAAAATGAAAGGGTGTAAAAACAAGTTTCTCAAAGATAGGATAGCTATGCTCTGGCTCTTATGCAAATTGGAAATCTCAGGATAGGCTCCTCGCGTTGGGGTTGCAACTATGGTGATGCTTGCTTCCCGAACCGGTATGGATTTAGCAAATCAAGTTTTAATCCTTTAAAATGGTAAAACAGATGGTAGTGGAATTTCATCAATGGTTATTCACCTTAGACTTCCTTTGAATGGCTCGTAAGAGATAACTAATGGTCTAAAGCCAAAAGCTTACCAAATATTGGCAACTCAAAGTCATTCCAGGTGATAAACTCACCTTTCAATGGCTATTGAAATTGGTTCTAACGGATTAATGCAAAACTTGGAATTGAAAACCTCACCTTCCAATAGCTTGTAGGAGATAACTAATGGATAGAAATCCAAAAGCTTATCAAGTATTGGCCGTTGGAAGTTGTCCAAAGGAAATAAAAACCAAACTTTGCATTAATGAACCATTAATGAAAAATGACTACCTTACCTTCCAGGTGCGAGAAAGTTCCATGGGATTGCATACAAGCCATCACATAACATCCATACTTTGAGAAACTAAAAGTTTTACCCAATCATCCTCTGAGGAAAAGTCCTCAGAGGCTGTTTGGCTACTAAGAAAATAAAAATGGGGAAGAACAGGAGAAGAGAGAAAAACAAAGCTTTATATATTTCTAAGTTAATGTACAGAGGATCGATCCCCCAATTTCATCTTTTGGAGGCGTTGTGCACCTTTATATATAGCAAAATTACAAGATAAAGCCTTATGTCGGCTGAATACAAGGTTACAAAAGGAATTTACACGAGAAAATATCAAGCTAAAAATGTCTGGGAAGTCGTTGGTGCGTGCGTGGAGAAACAGAGGAAATTTGGCAAGGTAAAAGGTTACTTGCGAAATTTTGGCAAGGTAAAAGGTTACCTTGCGAAATTTTCGCAAGGTGAATTACTCATGATGCGAAGTGTCATATTTTCGCATCATGAGTAAATTCACCTTGCCAAATTTGGCAAGGTGCATTTTAACCTTGCGAAAATTGCATTTTGGCAAGGTACTTTGCCTTGCCTTGCGAAATGGCTATCCCTTTGTTTGTGCTCGTGTTTCCACTTGAAATTCAAGCCTGTAAACTTCCAAAATCCTTGCTTTAACTTGTCCAAGTAGCTCCTCCATCATTTGGCATGCTTCAATTGATTCATAAGCTGATAAAAACATGTGAACTTGCCACAAAATAGTTAAAACCAATTACTAAGGACCTTAATGAATTAATTGGGTTAAATGAATATGATTACTACTCAAAGGTGCTTAAAACCATTATAATTAGGTCTACAAAATAGTACTTTTTGGTAGTAATCACTAGGTCATGAGCCCAAGGCTCTCGATGTTATGAACTAGCTCAGGGCTTTAGATGACATGAGCTACTTCGGGCTAGGAGCTCAAGGCTTTAGATGATATGAGCAACCTAGAGTTGTGAAGGATATGAAAGACTTGAGATCCCTTGAGTTCAAGCCTCTAGATGCTATGAACGGCTCAAGGATTTGGTTGACATGAATGACTACGGGTCATGAGCACAAGGCTCTAGATGCTCTAAAATGCTTAGAGATTTGGATGATAAGAATGATTTAGGATCCTATAAGCTCAGACCTTTAGATGCTATGAATCGCTTAGGGTAGTGGATGATATTAACGGTTCTAAGTTATAAGCTCAAGCCTCTAGATGCTATCAATAGCTTAGGGTTGTGGATGACATGAACGACTTCGGGTCACAAGCTCAGGGCTCTAGATGCTAAGAATAGCTCCGGGTTATGGTTGGCATGAATGACTTTAGGTCGTTATCCCAAAGCTATAAATGCTATAAAAACTTAGGGTTGTGAATGACATCAACGACTCTAGGTCATGAACTCAGGCCACTGGATATGAAAGACTTCGGGTCATGAGATCAAGCCTCTAAATGTTATGCACAACTTAGGGATGCTGAATAGAAGAAAGACTCTGGGTCATGAGCTCAAGGTTTTAGATGTTATGAGCTACTCTAGGGTATGGTTGACATGAATGATTACTGGTCGTGAGCTCAGGGCTCTAGATCCTATGAATAATTAAGGGTTGTAGATGACATGAATGACTCCAGGTCATGAGTTCGGGCCTCTAGATACTATGAACAACTCAGGGTTATGGTTTACATGAAAAACTCTAGCCTGTGATCTAAAGGCTTTAGATGCTATGAACAACTGTGGATGACATGAATGACTCCAAGTCTTGAGCTTAGGCCTCTAGATACTATGACTAGCTCAAGGTCGTTATTGATTTGAAATGCTCTTAGTCATCAACTCAAGGCTTTAGATGCTATGAATAACTTAGGATTAAGGATTGAAATGAACGAATCTAGGTTGTGAGCTAAGGGCTCTAGATCCTATGAAAAAGTTACGGTTGTGGATGACATGAACGACTTAGGTCATGAGTTTAGGCCTTTACGGACTATGAATAGATTAAGCCTATGGTTGACATGAAACACTCTAGTCATGAGCTTAAGGCTTTAGATGCTATGAACAGCTCAGGGCTATGGTTGATATGATCGACTCTAGTTCATGAACTCAAGTTTCTAGATGTTATGAGTAACTTTAAGCTATTGCTGACCTGAATAACTACAAGTTGTGAGCTCAAGGCTATAGATGCTATAAATAACTCAGGGTTATGGTTAACATGAACAACTCCTGGTCATGAGCTTAGGGCTCTAGATGCTACGAACAACTAAAGGTTGTGGATGACATGAATGACTATGGCTCAAGAGCTCTTGCTTCTATTATGAACAACTCAAGGCTATTATTGATTTCAAAGACTCCGAGTCGTGAGCTAATAGCTCTAAATGATATGAACAACCTAGGGTTGTCATTGAAATGAATGAATCGAGGTTATGACCCCAGGACTCTGACCCTATGATTAATTTAGGGGTGTGGATATCATGAACTACCATGGGTCATGAGCTCAGGCCTCTAGATACTATGAATAGCTTAGGGATATGATTGACAAGAACGAAACCAGGTCATGAGCTCAGGGCTCTAGATTCAACAACTTTAGGTTGTGGATGATATGAATGACTCTAGCTCATGAGCTCAAGCCTTTAGATACTATGAATAGCTCAAGGCTATTATTTACTTGAAAGAATTTAGGTCATGAGATCTGATAACCCGACTCTTGGTAGCTTGGCATGTAAGGGTATCAACAAAATTTATACCTAAGGTCCTTACACTAAAGTAGCAAAGCTACTATAGCATAGTGGCTCTAGGATCGAACATTGGGAAGGGTTTTTACTTTAACTGATGAAGTTCGAAGGATGGAGTGAACTTTTCTTAATAAAAATTAGGTTAAGATGAAAACATAAAAAGATGAAGGTGTTGTAAACTAAACTAACATGAAAATAGGTTAAAAGATGGAAAAAGAAGTTTCTCAAAGCTTTGGATAGCCATGCTTAACTCACTGTGTAAAAATGGAGATTTTGGGACTTTTCACCTCGAGTTAGGGAAGCAACTAAGGTCATGCTTACTTCCCGAACCGGTATGAGTTTAACAACTGAGTTTTAGTCCTTGAAAACTTACAAAAAGGGTAGCTGAACCTCATAAATGCTCTTTTATTGGTATAGGTCATCTCCTCGACTTGCAATACAATGGCTCCTAGGAGATAACTAATGAACGTCAGTGGATCTAACAATAAGAATCCATTGAGACCAAAAGGTTATCAAGTATTGGCCATTCAAAGCAAGTCAGAGGGATTAAAAGCTTTACTTTGAATGAAAACATTTATGACACCTAGATACTTACATTTATGGCTTGGAAATCTCCATCCTGACACGGGAGCTTCACATGGCATCCATTACTTCAAGAAACTAAAAGGTTTTTGCCTCTCATCCTTGGGGATTTCATCTTCCAAGGATGTTTAGCTACTAAGAAAATGAGAAAGAAAAGAGAAAAGAAGCGTATGAACAAAAGTGCTCTTATAACTTATAAAGTTACAGGTTACAAGATGATTGTGTCTGAGGCTCTTCACCTCTATTTAAAGACAATAAAAAGCTAAATTACAAGAGCTATTACAAAAGCAACCTTTTCATTGGTTGATTACAAGGGTAAAATAGGTATTTATAAAGCTAAAAGTCAAGCAAAATATCTTGGAGAACTGGCAGTGGAATATCATCAACAGTGTCTCAAAACAGGGGATTTCAAAGGCATTTCGCAAGGGGGGAAGATGAAAGGTCCAAATTTCGCAAGGTGCCTAAATCCACCTTGCAAAATTTCGCAAGGTGGTTTCTTCATGGTGCGAAATGGCCAAATTTCGCACCATGAGGAAAATCCCCTTGTGAGATTTTGGCAAGTGAATTGCCTCCCCTTGTGAAATGGTGTTCCCATTGCTTGTGCTCGTGTTTCCACTTGAAATTCAAGCCTGTAAACGTCCAAAATCCTTGCTTAACTCGCCCAAGTAGCTCCTCCATCAATTGGCATGCTTGAATTGGTTCATAAGCTGATGAAAAACATGTAAACTTGCCACTAAAAATGATTAGAACTAATTACTAAGGAGCTTAATGAATTAATTAGGTTAAATGAATATGATTACTACTCAAAGGTGCTTAAAACCCTTATAATTAGGTTTACAAAATAGCACTTTTCGGTAGTAATCACACCCCCCAACTGACTCATTGCTAGTCCCTTAGCAATGGAGGATATAGAAACTAAGCAAACATAATAATATACATAAAAGAGGTCATGCAAATCACTCCAAAAAATAATTGAGTGGCATGACTGATATCAAAAGACATCTCACATGGTGAACTAAAGATATGAAGATTCAAAATGCAATAGAAGTTGTCAAAGCTAAAACTTAAACAAAAAGTACAAAGAGTGGAGATTATGCAATTAAGTATCAAAAGAATCTCTACTCTCAAGGTTCCGGATCAAACTCTTCCATAATGAGCTAAGTGTTAATGAGATTAGCTTCCGGATATAGTATGTACAACTATCCTCTCCCCCCAACCTAATCTTTTCTCGAACTTTGGCAAAATTAACCAACTCTTAATAGGTTAGGAATGCACCTTCTTATTCATAATTCTTTTTACTCACTAAACTTAACCAATTCACCTATGTAGCAAGCAGAGGATCGATGACTCCCAACCAATCAAGGTTTAGGGCATCAGGTTTTAAAGGCTTTCGCCACCCCTTCGGATCATGCTTAGGTTTCAAGGAAAGAATAGAAGCTTATTTTTTTATTTTTTTATTTTTTTTAAGACTCATTGGTCTTTTTGAGGTGTCCCAACACTATTAAAAAGAGGTTAAGTAATGAACCAAGTCAAAATTTTCCTAAGGTTAGAGGGTGAGAAAGTTTTACATCATATATCCGGGATCTAATGTGCACGGTGTGTGTAAAGCTTGAAATGGAAGAAATAAGTTCGAAATCAAAGAGGGCTTCAATAGATTATCAACTTTGAAAGCATAAAACAAACTCTAAGACTTAAGTAATTAAGTTAAAACTCGACTTACCCTATTTTATTTTGAGAAATTATCTTTAACAACCATAGAGAATGAAACAAAAAATTTTGAAAAATGTCAAAAACTACTAAATCAACAAAATAACTAACTAAAATAGGAAATACTTACTTCCTCAACTCTCCTCCCAACCGAGATGAACATTGTCCCCAATGTTTCTATCGAAAAAGACGAGGAAGGAATGATATACCTTATGGTGATGTGGTATTCAAGGCGTGTGAGTGCATCCACATGATTCAAAAACCATAAGAAACGTGAGAGAGGAAATAAGATACAAAAAATGATGCTTATATAAACTGAGAGAGTTGAGTACAAGATATAAGCATGAGGTACATACAATCTCAGAATATAAAACATGTATCATATACAAAAAACATATACAAAATGGAGATAGAAATATCCAATCATGGATGTGGCTCCTAAGGTGGAGGAGGTGATATGCCCAGGTGATGGTGGATCTGAGAGAGCATGGTGGAGTGCTGGTCCAGGATAGCTGTATGCTGAGCCTGAATAGCTGTATGCTGAGCCTGATGTGTCTGTATGGTATCCATCTGTCGTCTAATGGCCTGCATCTCATGGACTAAGGTGGCCTGAGAGGAGCTCAATGAGTGAAAGGACGACATGAGAGCTCTAAACTCTGTAGCGGAGACAGTGATGGATGGCCCGGCTGAAGACTCAGCATAGGCTGGAGCAGGAGTGACTAGTGGTGTGGGAGTATCAGTAGTGCAAGTCACTGGAGCAAGTACTGAAGAAGAAGGCTCTGTGGTATGTGGGTCCTGCTCTGATGATGTCTGTATTGTAGGTGTTGAGGCTGCTAGAGAATCAGGAGGCATTGGAGAAGCTAGAGGCGCGAGAGCTAATGGTCTAGGGATACCCTGGTCCATGGGTGAGCGGTCTAAGAAATGGGTCCAACTCTCACTAGTAAAGAGCTCTCGACAATGATGACGACGCTCTAGGTGGGGCTGAGAAGGGTATCCCATATCCTCTAAGACCTGAGAGATCAGCCTCGGAAATAAGAGTGGAATAGTACCAGCTCTGTGTAGGCGCTTCCTATGCACCTTCTCCTCAAAATAGGTAAGAGCAGCCATGACTAGATGGTGGGGTCCAAAGTAGAATCCCTCAGAGATGCGGTAAAGCGCATCTAGGATAGTACCTCTCCTCTCGACGACATGCTGGAGTGGAAAAAGATTGGTGCGGAGCACCAAATCGATAAGTAACATCCGTGGAGGAAGCTCCCTCCTCAAAATGGTCCTACCAGTGACTCTACCTCCTGATAAGGTAGACACCATGTCGGGCTCTAAATACTGAGACCAATGCCAGAAGGAACCAAGGTCCTCAGGGATTGGCGAAAAATGCATAGGGGCGGCTATATCTCAGGCCTCTAAAATACCATGCTGGCCATCAATCAAAAAATGAATGGCTATGGGGTCCTGGACGCCTCTAAAAGTCATAGTCTGGTAGAAATCTAAGACTACCCTAGGGTAATAGAAGGACCTAGGAGTCATAAATGGCTCGATGTGGTACCTCTACAGAAGGCGGTATGACTCCTCTAGCTCTGGTAATAGGTGGAGAGTCTCATGCTCCATACAGATCTCATCGTGAAATGGCCTATCTCTGATATCCGTGTTGCTGGAAGGGGTGGCCCTGCTATCATAGGCTGCTTGAGGACCTCTGTTAGGTGTGAAGAGCCTGGGATAGTAGATGATGGAGGTGATGGAGGGGCTCTGGAGGACTCGCCTGGTCCTGAAATCCTAGTCCTCTTAGGTGGAGGACTGCTCACAGGGGGTGGCACTGGTGCCCTGGAAGACCCAGATGATCGTCTAGTCCTGTACCAGTGCTGAGTAGAGGGAACTAGGGTCTGGGCAGGCTGAGATGGTGTAGAACGACCACCTCTCTATGAGTGGGCCCCACGCTGACTAGCTGAAAAGGATGCCCCCCGTGTCCGTGCCATGGTATAAATACTGAAATAAGACTGAAAAGCACGAAAAATAGAGTATCCCAGGGGTAAAGTGTCAAAAATACAGTTGAAATGGTAACTAGTGCAAAATTTGCAAGGCATGAATAGTGGTTGCTAAATTTGGCAACGGGCACTATTCACGTAGCACTATTCACAGGCACTATTCATCTTCTTCTCCAATGCTTACTTTGAATTTAAGTTTTCATTTTTAACGGTTTGAAATTCAGAAAAAGGGTATGGTTTTAATGGAAACATGATTCTAAATGCAATGGAGTAAGTTTGGGCACCTAAAACACATTGCAAGATAGAGATTTTTGCAAAAAATGGTGGCCGGCCATGTGGGTCTTTGATTTGAAAAAAAAAATGGATTTTTGAAATGGTTTTAAAGGATGAAAATGCATGTTTATGGTTCCTAAAACATAGAAATGACATAAACAAGCAATTTAAGGAGCCAAAAATGGAGAAAATGAAAAATTACTCACCTTGGAACAATGAAGCACGTGGCCTAGAGAGGAAATGCAAGGAGAATAGTGTTTTATGCATGAAAAATGAAGTTGAGAAGGCTTTAAAAAGGGTTTTTGGCCATGAAATTTTTTTTTGAAAATTTGTCTAAGTACGTGGATGAACTGAGGAGTGTTAAAACTACAAAATTGAAGTTTGAAAATGAATTTAAAAAGAATCAAATCCTTGGTAAGCATGAAGAAAAAATTTCTCAAGGTGAAAATTCACCTTGCCAAATTTTTGCACTGGCTACTCCCCTTAAAAACCAATCCCAAGAGGTTGCATTTGGATATTTGCTTTAAAAACAATTTCGCAAGGTGAAAAATGACTTGCAAAAATTTTCACATTGGTTACTCCTTGCGAAAGTGCAATCCCGAGAGGTTGTAAATTGCATCTTGCCAAAATGTGCATTTCGCAAGGTGAAATTCACCTTACCAAATTTTTGCAACTCACTTTTTGAGTTGCGAAATGGGCTTTTAAGCTTGGACTTAGATATATTTATCCCCTATTTCGTACCTGCTATTGGACATCAAAGCTCCATGAAAAACATAAAAAATCAAAATCAAAACTAAGAAACCTAAACAAAATATGTGCAAAAGTATTAAAAATGCAAAGTAAACAAGAATGTAATACTAAAATTAAAACAAAAAGAGATGAGCACTTAGCTTTTCATGCTAAGCTCATCAACTTACAACACTTTCTCAAGAATGTGATGGGTCATGGAGGATGAGTACCTCATTGTCACGGGAAAATGGCTCGATGTAGGGCTTGAGTCTTTGCCCATTTACCTTGAAGGTCTTTGCACTTTTTGAGTTGAGTAACTCAATTACTCCATGTGAGTGTACTTGGTGGATGAAAAAAGGCCCTACCCACCTTGATTTGAGCTTTCCTGGAAATAGGTGAAGCTTAGAGTCATATAGCAAGACTCTTTGTCCCTTGAAAAATTCTTTCTTGGTCACCAACTGATCATGCCATCTCTTTAGCTTTTCCTTAGCTATTTCTGAGTTGAGATAGACATCATTTCTCAATTCCTCAAGCTCATTCAAATCTTAACTCCTCTTTAGCCCAGCCTTAGTTAAATCCATGTTGAGCTTTTTAATGGCCCACCATGCCTTGAACTCAATCTCAACGAGAAGATGGCAAGCTTTGCCATAAACAAGATGGTACGGTGACATCCCAAGGATAGTCTTATAAGCCGTCCTATACGCCCATAGGGAATCAAGGAGCTTAACAGACCAATCTTTCCTATTGGTGTTCACCACCTTCATCAAGATGTTCTTAATTTCCCGGTTGGCTAGCTCTACTTGGCCACTCGTCTGAGGATGATAAGGTGTAGCTACCTTATGCTTAATTCCGTACTTGGCCAAAAGAGCTTCAAAGGGCTTGTTGCAAAAGTGAGTGCCTCCATCACTGATGATTGCTTTAGGCACTCCAAACCTCGAGAAGATGTTTTCTTTTAGGAACTTGAGAACCACTTTGTGATCATTGGTTCTATAGGGTATAGCTTCAACCCACTTTGAAACATAATCAACTCCTACCAAGATGTAGGAGTGGCCAAAAGACATAGGGAAAGGTCCCATAAAGTCTATGCCCCAAACATAAAAAAGATCCACTATCAAGATGGGGTTCAAAGGCATCATGTTTCTCCTTGAAAGCTTGCCTAGTCTTTGGCACTTATCACATCCTTAACTTACCTCATGGGCATCCTTAAAAAGTGAGGGCCACCAAAAGCCCGATTGAAGAACTCTCATTGCCGTCTTTTGAGAGGCAAAGTGGCCTCCACATGCATTCCCATGGCAATGAGATAGGATCCCATGCTTCTCTTGTTCAGGCACACACTTCCTTATAATTTGGTCCGCACAATACTTGAAGAGAAAAGGCTCCTCCCAATAATATGCATGGACCTTGGCAAAGAAATTCTTCTTGTCCTGAGAGCTCCATTCACTTGGTATTTCTCCCGTGACCAAGTAATTGGCAATGTGTGCAAACCATGGCACTTCCTCCACAAGCATCAAGGATTCCTTAGGGAAATCATCATTTATGGGAAGTCCATGGGTGTCATGAGTGATGTTGAGCCTTGACAAGTGGTCAGCTACCACATTCTCAACACCTTTCTTATCTCTGATCTGGAGGTTGAACTCTTGAAGCAAAAGTATCCACCTAATCAACCTAGCCTTGACATCTTGCTTGGTTAGCAAATACTTCAAAGCTGAATGATCCGTGAATACCAAAATGGAAGACCCTATCAAATAAGCTCTGAACTTATCCAAAGCATACACCACATCAAGTAATTCCTTCTCAATGGTGGTGTAATTTCTTTGAGCATCATTCAAAGACGTGCTTGCATAGTAGATCACATAAGGTTTACCATCTTCTCTTTGTCCCAAAACAGCCCCAATGGCATAATCACTTGAGTCACACATCACTTCAAATGGCAACTCCCAATTTGGTGCTCTCACAATGGTCGCTGATGTCAAGAATTGCTTAAGAAGCTCAAAACTCCTTTGACATTTATCATCCCACTCAAACTTGGCATCCTTCACCAATAATTCACAAGAGGTTTGGCAATCTTGGAAAAATCCTTTATAAACCTTCTATAGAACCCGACATGCCCAACGAATTGCCTTATTCCTTTTACATTGGTGGGAGGTGGCAACTTCATAATTAGTTCCACCTTAGCCCTATCTACCTCTATACCCTTCTTTGAGATTACGTGCCCAAGAACAATACCTTGATTTACCATAAAATGACACTTCTCCCAATTGAGTACGAGGTCTTTCTCTATGCATCTTTTCAAAACATCTTCAAGATGTGACAAACAATCCTCAAAAGAAGTCCCATACACAGTTATGTCATCCATGAAGACTTCCATGATTCGTTCAACCATGTCATTGAAGATGCTAATCATGCATCTTTGGAAGGTAGCAGGAGCATTGCATAATCCAAAAGGCATCCGCCTATAAGCATAGGTGCCGAATGGACAAGTGAAGGTAGTCTTCTCCTGGTCCTCCACATCAATCTCTATTTGAAAATACCCGGAATACCCATCCAAGAAGCAATAAAAAGGATGCCTAGATACTCTCTCAAGGACTTGATCCATGAAAGGTAAAGGGAAGTGATCCTTTCTCGTTACTGTGTTCAGCTTCCTGTAGTCAATGCACACCCTCCAACCAGTTGTGAGGCATGTGGACACTTCATCTCCATTTTCTCCCTTGACTATGGTTATCTCGGACTTCTTTGGAACAACTTGGGTTGGACTCACCCAAGTGCTATCTAAAATGGGGTAAATGATGCCCGCTTGAAAAAGCTTCAACACGTCAGCCCTTACTACCTCTTGCATATGGTATTCAATCTCCTCTGTGGCTGACGAGTTGGCTTAGCTCCCTCCTCCATATAAATATGGTGCGTGCAAATCAATGGGCTTATCCCCTTCAAATCAGAAATTTGCCATCCGATGGCCTTCTTGTGCTTTCTAAGGATTCTTAGAAGATTGTCCTCTTGTGAAACAGTTAAAGAAGAAGAAATTACCACCGAGGCTTTATTGCCTTCCTCCAAGTAAGCATACTTCAACTCGGCAGGAAGGGTCTTCAATTCAAGCTTAAGGATTGCATCCTTAGCTTCTTTCATCTCTTCCTCATCCTTGAACAAAGGGAGGATCACTGGCTTTTTTCTCCAGTTTGGCATAACGACATTCATTCCCATGGGTTCAGCTAACCCATCATCAAGATCTTCATGGCTTTCATCTGGATTCTCTTCAAACTGATCAAGCATACTCTGATTACAATGCTCCTCCACCAGGGTATCTATCATACACACTTCTTCTGGGCCCTCATCTTCTTCAGGATGGATGTGCTTTTGACATAGATGGAAGATGTTGAGTTCCAATGTCATATTCCCAAAAGTGAGTTGCATGACCCCATTCCTACAATTGATGATTGCATTGGATGTTGCAAGGAATGGTCTTCCAAGGGTGATTGGAACATAGTTGATCCCTTTGACAATGGGATCCGTATCAAGCACCACAAAATCTACTAGATAGTAGAATTTGTCAACTTGAACCAATACATCCTCTATTACCCCCCTGGGGATTTTCACTGATCGGTCAACTAAGGATAGGGTGATCGATGTTGGCTTGAGTTCTCCCAACCCCAGCTCCTTGTATACAGAGTATGGAAGCAAGTTAACACTTGCCCCCAAATCAAGCAATGCCTTCTCCACTTGGGTTCCTCCAATATTGACTGAGATTGTAGGACACCCCGGATCTTTGTATTTGATTGGAGACTTGCATTGGATTATAGCACTCACTTGCTCGGTTAAGAAGGCTTGCTTTGTAACATTGAGTTTTCTTTTCATAGTGCACGAGTCCTTAAAAAACTTTGCATATGTGGGTACTTGCTTGATCATATCAAGTAAAGGAATATTCACCTTCACTTGTCTTAGCACATCAAGAATCTCAGAAGCATTCTTGATCGGTTTCTTCCCACGCAAGGCTTGAGGAAATGGAGGAGGCATGTGCTTCTTCATCATGCCTTCCTTTAAAAGAATTTGAGGTTCCTCATCCATGCTAGGAATGATGCTTTCTTTCATCTGAACTTCCTTTCCCTTTTGTTCTTTCTTCTTTTCTTCTTTTCTATCAGCCTTGTCTTCTTTGGCTTTCCTCTGATCATGCTCCGGCTGATGCACTTCCTTACCACTTCTCAAAGTGATAATAGCTTGCACGTCTCTCACCTTTGAAGAATCCTCATCTTTGGATTCCACTTCATGTATCCCCTTAGGATTTTGGTGAGGCTGAGAGGGAAACTTCCCTTTCTCATTGACAGTGTTCAAATTTGTGAGCCTTGAGATGGAATATTGGATGTTGTCAATTTTCTGAGACAACTCATTATGCATCCCATCTATCTTCTTGTTCAATCTACTCTCTACGTTGTCAATCTTCTGATTTAGTTGAGAGTTGATGGATTTTTGCTCACTCACAAAGTCACCCATAACCTTGCTAAGGCTTATGAGTGCTTGCTCAACTGAGGATTGACCTTGACTCTGTTGGCTTGATTGGGCTAGTGACTGATATGGGTTTGGCCTTGGCTTCCATGCAAAGTTTGGGTGGTTCCTCCAGCTAGAGTTGTACGTGTTGCCATAGGGAGCATTTGAATTTGGCTTCCATTGGCCAATCAGGTTAGCTTGTTCACCGAACATTGATAACCCGACTCTTGGTAGCTTGGCATGTAAGGGTATCAACAAAATTTTTACCTAAGGTCCTTACACTAAAGTAGCAAAGCTACTATAGCATAGTGGCTCTAGGATCGAACACTGGGAAGGGTTTTTACTTTAACTGATGAAGTTCGGAGGATGGAGTGAACTTTTCTTAATAAAAATTAGGTTAAGATGAAAACATAAAAAGATGAAGGTGTTGTAAACTAAACTAACATGAAAATAGGTTAAAAGATGGAAAAAGAAGTTTCTCAAAGCTTTGGATATCCATGCTTAACTCACTGTGTAAAAATGGAGATTTTGGGACTTTTCACCTCGAGTTGGGGAAGCAACTAAGGTCATGCTTACTTCCCGAACCGGTATGAGTTTAACAACTGAGTTTTAGTCCTTGAAAACTTACAAAAAGGGTAGCTGAACCTCATAAATGCTCTTTTATTGGTATAGGTCATCTCCTCGACTTGCAATACAATGGCTCATAGGAGATAACTAATGAACGTCAGTGGATCTAACAATAAGAATCCATTAAGATCAAAAGGTTATCAAGTATTGGCCATTCAAAGCAAGTCAGAGGGATTAAAAGCTTTACTTTGAATGAAAGCATTTATGACGCTCAGATACTTACATTTATGGCTTGGAAATCTCCATCCTGACACGGGAGCTTCACATGGCATCCATTACTTCAAGAAACTAAAAGGTTTTAGCCTCTCATCCTTGGGGATTTCATCATCCAAGGATGTTTGGCTACTAAGAAAATAAGAAAGAAAAGAGAAAAGAAGCGTATGAACAAAAGTGCTCTTATAACTTATAAAGTTACAGGTTACAAGATGATCGTGTCTGAGGCTCTTCACCTCTATTTAAAGACAATAAAAAGATAAATTACAAGAGCTATTACAAAAGCAACCTTTTCATTGGTTGATTACAAGGGTAAAATAGGTATTTACAAAGCTAAAAGTCAAGCAAAATATATTGGAGAACCGGCGGTGGAATATCATCAACAGCGTCTCAAAACAGGGGATTTCAAAGGCATTTCGCAAGGGGGGGGGGAAGATGAAAGGTCCGAATTTCGCAAGGTACCTAAATCCACCTTGCGAAATTTCGCAAGGTGGTTTCTTCATGGTGCGAAATGGCCAAATTTTGCACCATGAGGAAAATCCTCTTGCGAAATTTTGGCAAGGTGAAATTCACCTTGCGAAATTGGTCATTTGGCAAGTGAATTGCCTCCCCTTGCGAAATGGTGTTCCCATTGCTTGTGCTCGTGTTTCCACTTGAAATTGAAGCCTGTAAACGTCCAAAATCCTTGCTTAACTTGCCCAAGTAGCTCCTCCATCAATTGGCATGCTTGAATTGGTTCATAAGCTGATGAAAAAACATGTAAACTTGCCACTAAAAATGGTTAGAACTAATTACTAAGGAGCTTAATGAATTAATTAGGTTAAATGAATATGATTACTACTCAAAGGTGCTTAAAACCCTTATAATTAGGTCTACAAAATAGCACTTTTCGGTAGTAATCAAGATCAAGGCTCTAAATGCTTTAAATAGCTCAAGGTTGTCATTAGCATGAACAATTCTAAGTCATGAGCTCAAGAATCTTGATAGTATGAATAATTCAGGGTTATGGATGACATGAACGACTCCAAGACATGAGCTAAGACCTCTAAATACTATGATGAACTTAGGGTTGTGGTTAACATGAACTAACCAAGTTGTGAGCTCAAAGCCCCAGATCTTATTAACAGCTCTGGGTTATGGTTGACATAAACGACTACAAGTCATGAGCTTAAGGCTCTAGATGATATGAACAACTTAGAGTTGTGGTTGACATAAATGATTCCAGTTCAAGAGCTCAGGTCTCTAAATTGTATGAATCACTTTGGGGTGCAGTTGACATGAACAACTATGGGTCATGAGCTCAAGGCACTAGATGGTATGACTAATTGAGAGCTATAATTGACATGAAAAACTCCAGCCCATGATCTCAAGGGTCTAGATGTTATGAACAACTCAGGCTCATGAGCTTAGGTCTCTAACTACTATGACCAACTCAAGGTTATTATTGACTTGAATGAATTTGAGTTATAAGCTCAAGGCTCTACATGTCATGAATAGGTATCGGTAGTAGTTGAGATGAATGACTCCAAGTCGTGAGCGTAGGGTTTTATATGCTATGAGCAGCTCTGGTTTGTGGTTAACATGAATGACCATAGGTCATGAGCTTAGGGCTCTAGATGTTATGACTAGCTTAGAGCTATGGTTAATATGAACAACTGCAGGTCTTTAGCTCACGGCTCTTGGTGCTATGAACAACTCAGGGTTATGGATGACATGAATGGCACTAGCTTAAGAGCCCATACCTCTCCATGCTAGGAAATGATCAAGGCCTTTATTGACTTGAAAGACTCCGAGTCATGATCTAATGGCTCTAGATGAAATGAATAACTTAGTGCTATTATTGAAATGAATGACTCGAGGTTGTGAGCTCAAGGCTCTAGATTATACGACTAATTCAGGAATGTGGATAACGTGAACTACTCCAAGTCATGAGCTTAGGCTTATAGATACTATGAACACCTCAGGGTTGTGGTTGAATGAATGACACCAAGTCATGAGCTTAGGCTTATAGATACTATGAACACCTCAGGGTTGTGGTTGAATGAATGACACCAAGTCATGAGCTCAAGGCTCTAGATTCTATGAACAACTCTGGGTTATGGATGGCATGAATTACTTTGGCTCATGACCTAAGGCCTATAGATACTATGAACAACTTAGTGATATTATTGAGTTGAAAGACTCTGGGTTCTAAGGTCAAGGCTCTAGATGATTAGAATAGCTCAAGGTTATGGTTGACATGAATTACTCCGGGTCATTATCTCAAGGATATTAATCTTATGAATAATTCAAGGTTATGGATGACATAAACGACTGTGGGTCCTAAACTCAGGCCTTTAGATACTATGAACAACTTAGGGTTGTGGTTGACATGAACGAACCTAGGTTGTTAGCTCAGAGTTATAGATGTTATGAACAGATCTTGGTTGTGGTTCACATGAACGACTCTAGGTCATGAGCTCAGGTCTTTAGAGGCTATGAATAGCTCAGACTTGGGGTTGACATGAATGACTCCAAGTCGTGAGCTCAAGTTTCTAGATGGTATGAATATCTTTAGAGTGTGGTTGACATGAATAACTTGGGGTTGACATGAATGACTCCAAGTCGTGAGCTCAAGTTTCTAGATGGTATGAATATCTTTAGAGTGTGGTTGACATGAATAACTATGGGTCGTGAGCTCAGGGCACTAGATGTTATGAGCAATTGAGGGTTTTGGTTAAAATGAACAACTCCGGCTCATGATGTTGTGAACAACTTAGGGTTATGGATGACATGAACGACTTGAGGTCATGAGATCAGGCCTGTCAATGACTTGAATGACTTTGGTCATGAGCTCAAGGCTCTAGATACTATGAACAAATCAGGGTTGTGGTTCACATGAATGACTTCAAGTCGTGAGCTGAGGGTTCTAGATGCAATGAGCAGCTCTAACTTGTGGTTGACATGAATGACTATGGGTCATGAGCTTAAGGTTCAAAATATTATGAACAACTCAGAGTTATGGTTGACATGAACAACTTTAGGTCATGATCTGAGGACTCTAGATTAGTATGAACAACTCAGAGCTATGGATGACATGAATGACTCCAACTCATGAGCTAAGGCCTCTACATACAATGAATAGCTCAAGTCTGATATTGACTTTGAAGACTTTGGTTTGTGAGCTCAAGGTTGTGGTTGACATAAATGACTATGGGTTTTGAGCTAAAGGCTCTAGATCATATGAATAATTTAGGGCAGTGGATGATATGAACAACTCTAGGTCATGAGCTCAAGCCTTTAAATACTATACACAGCTCAGGGTTGGGGTTAACATGAATGACTCCAAGTCATGAGCTCAAGACTTTAGATGCTATGAATAGCTTTGGGTTGTGGATGACATGAACAACTATGACTCATGAGCTTAGGCCTCTAGATACTATGAACAGCTCAGGGCTGTTATTAACTTGAGAGACTTTAGGTCATGAGCTCAAGGCTCTAGATGTTATGAACAGCTCGGGGTTATGGTTGACATGAATAACTTCGAATCATGATCTCAAGGCTTTAGATCCTATGAATAATTTAGGCTCGTAGATGAATTGAACAACTCTAGGTCATGAGCTCCGGCTACTAGATACTATGAAGAACTTAGGGTTGTGATTAACATGACAACTCCAAGTCTCAAAGCTTTAGAAGCTATGAAAAACTTTCGGTTATGGTTGATATGAATGACTACAGGTCATGAGATGAGGGCTTTTGATGTTATAAACCACTAAGGGTTGTGGTTAACATGAATGACTCTAGGTTATGAGCTTAGGGCCCTGGATGTTACAAATAGCTTTAGGTTATGATTGACATGAATGACTATAGGTCATGAGCTTAGGCCTTGAGATGCTATGAACAACTATGGGTTATGGTTCACATCAACAACTCTAGGTCATGAGTATAGGGCTCTAAATGCTATGAATAGCTCTGGGATATGCTTGACATGAACCATTATGGGGTCTTGAGCTCTGGACTTGAGATACTATGCATAACTCAAGGCTATAGTTGACATAAACGACTCCAGGTTGTGAAGACAAGTATGTAGATGCTATGAATAACTCTGGGCTATAGTTAGCATGAACAACTACAAGTCATGAGCTCAAGGCTCTAGATGTTATGAAAAGCTTAAAGCTATGGTCGACATCAACAACTCTGACTCGTGATCTCAAGGTCTAGATGTTGTGGATAACTCAGGGTTATGGATAACATGAACGACTCTAGCTCATGAGCTCAGGCCTCTACATACTATGACCACCTTTGGGCTATTGTTGACTTGAAAGACTTTGGGGCTTGAGTTCAAGCTCTAAATGCAATGAACAGCTTAAGGTTGGGATTGAAATGAGCAAGTCGAAATTGTGAGTTATAGGCTCTAGATCCTATGAACAATTCAGAGCTATGGATGACTTGAATGACTTCGGGTCATGTTATGAGACCACTAGATACTCTGAACAACTCAAGACTATTGTTGACTTGAAAGACTATGGGTTGGGAGCTCTAAGCTCTACATGCTATGAATAGCTCAAGGTTATGGTTAATATGAATGACTCCGAGTCGTGAGCTTAAGGCTCTAGATGTTATGAACAACTCAAGGCTATGAATGACATGAACAACTTTAGGTTATGAGCTCAAGCCTCTAGATGCTTTGAATAAGGATGTGGTTGACATGAAAGACTTCGGGTCTTAAGTTCAGTGCTTTAAAAGTAATGAACAACTTAGAGTTGTGGATGATATGTATTACTCAGGATCCTATGTGCTCACACCTCAAGATGCTATCAATCGTTAATGGCTATAAATGATATGAACAATTCTTCATCATGAGCTCAAGCCTTTAGATGCTATGAACAACTTAAGGCTATGAATTATATGAATGGATCCTGGTCATGAGCTCTAGGCTCAAAACACTATGAACAACTCAAGATTGTGGTTGACATAAATGACTGTAAGTCATGAGCTTAGGAGTTTTGATGCTATGAACTACTCAGGATTGTGGATGAGATGGGCTATGATGGGTCATGAGCTTAGGGATTTGGATGCTACGAACCACTCATGGTAGTGGATGACATGAGCTACTCTGGATCATGTGTTAAAGGTTATGGATGCTATGAACAACCTAGAGTTGTTAATGATATGAATGACTCGTAATCTCGTGAGATCGAGCCTATAGATGTTATGAATCGCTCAGGGCTTTGGTTGACATGAACGACTCCGGGTTGGGCTTTAGATGTTATGAATAGCTTAGTGTTGTGGATGATATGAACGACTTTGGATCCTATTAGCTCAAGCCGCTACATACTATGAACCGCTTAGGGTTGTGGATGATTTGAATGATTCTACATCGTTAGGTCAAACCTCCAAGTGCTATAAATAACTTAGGGCTATGGATGACATGAACAACTGTTAGTCATGAGCTCAGGGCTCTAGATGCAATGAACAAGTCTTTGCTTTGGTTGAGATGAACTACTCTGAGTTATGAGCTTAAGGTTCTAGATGCTATGAATAGCTCAGGGCTATGATTGACAACTGAAGGCTATGAGCTCGGGGCTTTAGATGATTTGAACAGCTCAAGCATGTGATTGACATGAATGATTCCAGGTCATGACCTCAGTGCTCTAAATACTATGAACAACTCAAGGTTGTGGAAGACAAGAATGACTCTTGATGATGAGCTCTAGCCTCTAGATACTATGAACAACTTAAGGTTGTGGTTGACATGAAAACTCTGAGACATGAGCTCATACCTCTAGAGGCTATGCATAGCTCAAGGCTATCGATGAAATGAAAAAGTCCAGGTTATGAGCACAAAGCTAAAAATGTTATGCATAGCTTACATCTATTAATGTCATGAAAGACTCCAAGTCAAGAGCTTAGGGATCTAGATGCTATGCACAAATCAGGGTTGTGAATGACATGAATGACTCTTGATCAGAAGCTTAGTGCTCTAGATTCTATGAACAACTAAGTGTTGTGGTTGACCTAACCAACTCCTGGTCGTGAACTTAGGGCTTTAGATGCTGATTACTACCAAAAAATGCTATTTTTTAGACCTAATTATAATGGTTTTAAGCACCTTTGAGTAGTAATCATATTCATTTAACCCAATTAATTCATTAAGGTCCTTAGTAATTGGTTTTAACCAATTTGTGGCAAGTTTACATGTTTTTATCAGCTTATGAATCGATTCAAGCATGCCAAATGATGGAGGAGCTACTTGGACAAGTTAAAGCAAGGATTTTGGGCGTTTATAGGCTTGAATTTCAAGTGGAAACACGAGCACAAGCAATGGAGAAGAGGAAAACAGAGTGAAGAAGCAAAGAGGACAGCAGCTGCAGTCTTCTTTCACACTTTTGGAGCACTTCCCGAAGTCAATTTTGTACATGCTATATACCATTTCAAATTTCTGGAAGTCAAAGAATCCAACTCTTCAAACCGTGCATGATTTGGAGTTGAAACGAAGAAGTTATGGCCGTTTGAAGACGACTATGCAAAGCTAAACACAGCTGCACCCATTTCGCTACTGTTGGACACGTTTTCGGAGCACTTTCTGGAGCTCAAATTATGTATACCATATGTCGTTTTGAAGCTTAGGAAGTCAGGAGTCCATTGCTTCAAACGGTGTGCGATTTGGATTTGAAACGAAGAAGTTATGGCCATTTGAAAGAATCCAATTTCGCATTTGGGCGGGTGAATAGTGCTTGTGCGAAATTTTCGCATAACAGATGCTATGAACAACTCAAGACTGTGGATGACAATAGTTACTCCTGGTGGTTAGCTCAAGGCTTTGAATGCTATAAACAACTCAAAATTATTGATGAAATGAATGACTCGGGATCCCGTGAGCTTAAGCCTCTAGATGTTATGAACCATTCAAGGTTATGGATTCTATGAAAGATTCTAAATCATGAGCTCAAGCCTCTAAATGTTATGAATGGGTTAGGGCTATGGATGACATGAAAGACTTTGGGTTGTGATCTCAGGCTCTAAAGGCAATGAACAACTCAAAATTATAGATGATCTTAATGACTCAGGATCCCATCAATTCAAGCCTTTAGATGTTGTGAACCACTTAGGGTTGTGGATGACTTTAACGACTTTGGGTCGTGAGTTTAGTGCTTTAGATACTATGAACACCTTAGGGTTGTGGTTAACATGAACGACTTTGGGTCATAAGCTTGGAGCTCTAGATGCTATGAAAAACTAAGGGGGGTGGATGAGATGAACCACTCTAGGTCATAAGCTCAAGGCTTGGATACTATGAACAACTCAAGGTTGTGGATAACATGAGCTACTTCGGGTCATGAGCTCAAGGCTTTCGATGTTATGAACAACTCAGAGTTATGAATGATATGAACGACTAAGCATCTTGTGAGCACAAGTCTCTGTAAGATATGAACCACTCAAGGCTTTGGTTGAGGCGAACAACTCTAGATCATGAGCCTACTGTCATGAATAGGTTAGAGTTATGGATGATATGAACAACTCGGGATCTTGTGAGCTCAGGCCTCTAGATGCTTTGAACAACTCATGGCAATGGATGATATGAATGATTCTATGTCATTAGCTCAAGCCTCTAAATGTTATGAATGGATAAGGGTTGTGGATCAAATGAACAACTCCGAGTCGTGAACTTAGAACTCTAGATGCGATGAACAATTTAGGGCTGTGGTTGACAAAAATAACTTTGGGTCATAAGTTTTGGGCTCTAGACAGTGTGAACAACTCAGAGCTGTGGACGACATTAGTGACACTGGGTCATGAGCTTAGGGCTCTAGATACTATGAACATTGTGGTTGACCTAAAAAACCCTGGGTCGTTAGTTGGGGGCTTTAGATGTTATGAACATGTAAGAGTTATGGATGATATGAACAAATTAAGATCCCATGAGCTCAAGCCCCTAGATACTATGAACTTCTTAAGGCTATGGATAATATGAATGATTCTGCATTATGAACTCAAGCCCCTAGATTTTATGGACAACTCAAGGTTGTGGATGACATGGATGACTCTTGGTTATAAACTCGGGGCTTTAAAAGTTTTGAACAACTTAGAGATGTGGATGAGATAAGCTACTCTGAGTCATGAGCTCAGGGCTCTAGATGCTATGAACATCTTAAGGCTATGGATCACATTAGCTATGCAAGGTCATGAGCTCAAGACTCTAGATGTTACAAAAAATCTAGAGTTATGAATGATATGAATGACTTGGGATCTTATAAGCAAAGTCCTCTAGAAGCTATGAATTGCTCAGGCCTTTGGTTCACATAAATGACTCAGGTCATGAGCTCAAGGCTTCAAATGCTATGAACAACTCAATGTTATGGATGAAATGAATGAGTTGTGATCTCGTGTGCTTAGGCTGTTAGATTCTATGAACAACTCAGGGTTGTGGATGACATAAACGACTTTAGGTCATGACCTTAGGGCTTAAGATGCTATGAAAAGATCAAATTTGTGGTTGAGATGAATGACTTAGGGTTGTGAGTGCAAGACTCTAAATTCTATGAATGGCTCTATGTTATGGATTTCATAAGCTACTACAGGTCATGAGCCCAGGGCTTCAGATGCTATGAACAACTCAAAGTTACCGATGATATGAATGATTCGGGATCCTATGAGATCAAGCCTCCATATGCTATGAACCGCTAAGGGTTGTGGATGATATGAATGATGTTATGTCATGAGCTCAAGCCTTTAGACGCTATGAACTTTTTAAGACTATGGATGACATGAACAAATCTGAGTCCTGAGCTGAAGGCTCTAGATATTATTAACAACTCAGGCTTATGAATGACATGAATGACTCTAGGTCATGAGCTCAGGCCTTTAGATTCTATGAATAACTAAGGGTTATGGTTGACATGAAAGACTCCAATTTATGAGCTCAAGACTTATGAGCTCAAGACATGTAATGCACAACTTAAGGTTATCGATGAAATGAAAGACTCCGACTCGTGAGCTTAGGGCTTTAGATGCTATGAACAACTTAGGGTTATCGTTGACATGAATGACTTCAGGTCATAAGGTAAGGCCTCTTGATGCTATTAACAACTTAAGGCTATGAATATATGAACAACTCTGGGTTATAAGCTCAGGTCCCTAGATTCTATCAACAACTCAAGGTTGTTATTGACTTGAAACACTTTGGAATGTGAGTACAATGCTTTACATGCAACGAATAGCTCAATGTTGTGATTGAAATGAATGACTATGGGTTGTGAGCTCAAGGCTCAAGATCCCATGAAAAATTCAGGTTTTTGGATGACATGAACAACTTCAAGTAGTGAGCTCAGGGTTCTTAATCTTATGAATAATTCAGGATTGCAGATGACATGAACAACTCTAGGTCGAAAGCTTAGGGCTCTAAATGCTATTAACAACTCAAGGTTATGGATGACATGAACGACTTTGGGTCATGACCTTAGGCCTCTAGATTCGATGAACAGCTAAGGGATGTGGTTGACATGAGTGACTTCGACTTATGATCTTGGGGTTCTAAATGTTATACATAACTTAAAGTCGTCGATGACATGAAAGACTCCAAGTCATGAGCTTAGGGCTCTACATGCTATACATAAGTCTGGGTTATCGATGACATGAAAAAGTTTAGGTTGTGAGCTCAGAACTCTTGATACTATGAATAGCTCAGGGCTATGGATTACATGAATGACTCTAGGTCATGAGCTTAGGGCTCTAGACACTATGAATAGCTTAGGGATGTAGATGACATGCACTACTTTGAGTCATGATCCTAAGGCTTTGGATGCTATGAATAGCTCAAAGTTGTAGATTATATCAATGACTCAGGATCTTGTGAGCTTAGTCATCTAGATACTATAAACCACGTAGGTTGTTGATGATATGAATGATTTTGTGTCATGTGCTCAAGTCTCTAGATAAGGGTTATGGAAGACATAAACAACTTTCAGCCGTGAGCTCACGGTTTTAGATTCTATGAACAACTAAGAATTGTAGTTGAAATGAATGATTCCAAGTCCTGAGCATAGGCCTTTAAATTCTATGAACAACTAAGGATTTTAGTTGATATGAAAGAATCTAAGTTGTGAGCTCAGGGCTTTAAATGTTATACACAACTTAAGGCTATTGATTACATGAAAGACTCCTGGTCATGAGCTGAGGGATCTAGATTCTATACACAGGTATGGGCTTTCCATGACATGAAAGACTCTAGGTTAAGAGCTTAGGGCTCTAGATGCTATGAATAACTCAGGGTTGTGGTTTACATGAACGAATCTAGGCTATGAGCTCAAGGCTCCAGATACTATGAACAACTAAGATTTGTGGATGATATGATCGAGTCGGGCTCTCGTGAGCTCAAGCTTCTAGATGCTATGAACCACTAAGGGTTATGGATGATTTGAATGAGTCTGCATCATGAGCTCAAGCCCTGAGATTCTATGAACTCCTTAGCATTATGGATGACATGAACAACTATGGGTCACATGTTCAGGGCTTTAGATGCTATAGACAACTCAGGGTTGTGGATAACATGAATGACTTCAGGCCATAAGCTCAGGCCTCTAGATTTTATGAACAGCTCAAGGTTGTGATTGACATGAGCGGAGTCGCCACTCTCCCCAACCGACATATTGCTAGTCCCTTAGCAATGAAGGAGAGAGAAAAATATAAAAGCAAACTAAACTATAATTTACAACATCATGCTAATAAAAAAAAAACAATTTTCAAGTGGCATGATAATCTAATTCTTACATGAGACATCAAAGAAATACAAACCCAAATTTCAACAAGAGTTATAACAAACTATGCTAAACACTGTCAATCAAGGGAATGCATTATGCAAACTGAAGTTTTAAAATCATTTCCACTTTCAAAGAACCAACTTTAATCTTCCACAAAAATCTATGTGTATTGGTTCCTTAGCTTCCGAAAATAATATGCTAAACTAATCTCTCCCCCCAACCTATCTCTTTTCAACACTTAGCAAACTGACCAAAATCAATAAGATAAGAACACACTTTTTTTTTTTTTTAAGGAGGCTTAAAGGGGTATTATTTCTGAATTGTCCATGTAATGGGGGTCCATCGATGACTCCCAACCAATTAAGGTTTAGGGCATCAAGCTTTAAGGATCTTTCAACCACTAACTCCTCGGATTTTTCCCCCGGACTTTTGAGAATGACTTTTTAATACCCAAACACCTACCATATGCTAACTTCACCTATCCACCCTTGTAACGAGCATTGAGGTCGGTGACTCCCAACCAATTAAGGCTTAGGGCACCAGGTTTTAAAGATTTTCACCATATACCCCTCAGACCTTGCTCGGGTTTCAAGGCGAGCAAACACTTTTTTCTTTCTTTATTTCAAAGGCTCATTGGCCTTTTACAAGGTGTCTCAATTTTATCAAATGAGGTCAAATGTACCAAGTCCCAAAATTATCCTAAGTCAAGAGGGAAATAGTTTTTCATCTTATAATCGTAATCTATTGTGCATAGTGTGTGGATAGCTTAAAGTGGAAGAACTAAACTCAATTTCAATATAAGCTTCAACAATTGAACCACTTTAGTGAGCATAATCCATACTCTAAGTCAAGTGAAAAGCAACAGTTCAATTTCTCCTATTTTAATTTGAAAATTTTTCCTCAAAATCCATGGAGAAAAGAATAAAAAGAGTAAAAAGCAAAAACTACAACTGATTTCCAACCTAATTGCACTACCAAAAAGATTTAGCATACTTCCTTCCTTTCTCATTTCTCCCCCCCCCCCACCCCCCCCCCCCCCCCCCCCCCCCCCCCCCCCCACCCCAACTGAACTGAGCATTGTCCTCAATGTGATATGGGTGATTGCAATTAAAGGGAGGAATTGGTACCTCCTGAGTGATATCAATTTTGAATACTGATTGGAGAAACCACATGTTTCAAAAAGAATAAAAGGTGTGAGAAAAGGAAATAAAGATAAATTAATGCTAAAGGTTAACAAAAAATATTAGACTTGTATTACTTTGAATATTTTTTAGTGCAATGAAAAAGAAGGCAATACAAGCAATCCCATATATGGTACCAAAATAATGGGATTTCATATATGACTAAGAAAAACAAAATACATAAAAGACATATGCAGTAGATATATATAATGATCTGATGAGTGGGTGGTGCTGGGGCTAGGCAGATGGGTCTGCCTCTTCAGTAGCTGCTCTAGAATTTGGCACAGTAGCCTTGGAAGAGAAGAGGAATGGCATCAGCTCTCTGTAGCTTCTTCTTATGTACCTTCTCTTCAAAATAGAGAAGGGCTGCCATAATTATGTGGTGAGGGCCAAACAAATATCCCTCAGAAATCTTGAATAGGGCCTCTACAAGCACTCCTCTCCTCTGAGTCCAATCCTGCAGTGGGTAGAGGTTATGACGCAAAAATGCATCAATAAAAAACATGATTGGAGGAAGCTCCCCCCTCAACAAATGTGGTCGTGTGGAAGCTCCTCTGGACAGGATATGCACCATTTCCAGCTCAGTAGGACTGGTCCACACTCTAAAATCATCAAAATGGCTTGGCTCATAGGGTATTTGCAAAGCCTCAGCTATATGACGAGCTCCCAATATGCCATGCCTTCCATCAATGGTAAAATGGATTAGAGTAGGATCCCTGACCTGTTTAGTAGTCATGGACTGATAAAAATCCATGGCTACTCTGGGGTAGAAGTAGTCTCTTGGAGTCAGCAAGTGCTTCATGTGGTATCTTCGCAGCAGGTGGAATGACTAAGCAAGCTCCGGCCGCAATTGGAATGTGGATGTGTCAAAGCACAGCTCGGAGTGGAATGGCCGAGCTCTACAGTCCAAATTTCCTTCAATTGGGGGCTGAGTCAACATCGGCCGCCTGATTACTGCTTGAAGAGTTATTTCAGATGGATTTTGGGGCTCGGGAAGTGGCGGCTGAGGTTCCTCAGGCTCTGTTGGCGACGCCGAAGATGGCACCGGAGATGGAACTGGAGATGGAACCGGCGAGGGTTCTGGGGACTGCTCCGTCAAACTAATGGGCTCTGAGCTTTCAACTCTGGCTCTCTTTTGCAGTGGTCGACCCCCTGACCTGGTAAGATAATGCCTCGCCGAAGGCTTCTGCGGCGCGGGCTTTACCGGCGGAGAAACAGCTTTTGGCCACGGAGGCTCAGAGGTGGGATCTGGAACGGGCTCCTCTCGTGGGACATTCTTGCGACTTGAAGGAGAGGAAGATTTAGCTCCTCTGGTTCGCGCCATTTCGGGTTGCCGAAATTTGGCCGAAAGTGACGATCGGAGAAGATGAACGGAGGTTTGCGCGGTGTCGGGCTCGAGCAAGGAGATGAACAGTCTGCAAGTATGGCGCGCTCTATTTTTGAAACCCTTTCGCAGCTCAAATGACCGGTATATATAAAAATAACGGAAGACTAAGGGTCATTTTGAGTTTCACAGAAAAAGGCCAATTTCGCAGAAAAAAAACCATTTTTGCAGCCCACTTCGCAAGCCGTTTCGCAGCTGCGAATTGAGTGTCACTGTGCTGCGAAGTGGCACACGTGTGCCAAAATCGCTTTCGCAATTGCGAAATACCCTGCGGAATGGAACTTTGCTTGCGAAATCAGGGATTTTCACTCTTTATCGCTTCGCAGCCGTTTCGCAGCTACGAAATGGGGGCTCCTGTACTGCGAAGTGGCACTCGTGTGCCAAACTCAGCTTCGCAGCTGCGAAAATTTTCGCAGAGAATTCCAATTAGTTGCGGAATGGTTTGGCAACAAAGTGCTAATTCGCAGAAGTTTTCTTTAGGCTGCGAAATCTCGCAGAGCCCTGTTTTTGCTTTGTTTTTACTCTGTTTTTGCTCTGATTTCTTCCTTTCAATTCCTTTGCAATCTCTTCCACCTGAGATCATTCAAAAAGATTAAAACATGATTTAAGATCAAAAACTAAGATCAAAAGTATGGAAAAAACTTGGAAATTTACAAAATTTACAAAAATTTTGGACTGTGGTAAAACCACGTCCACCAAACCCTTATTTGCTTAGGCTTTTTGTGGCTCCAAGAGGTTGATTTCCTCCTTTTCTGGTTTGAATGGCTCCATGAATGGCTTGAGACGATATCCATTGACTCTAAAGGTGTCTTTGCCATTCGAATTCAATAATTCCACCACTCCATTGGCATATACTTGGTGAATAATAAACGGGCCTATACACCTTGATTTGAGCTTTCCAGGAAAGATATGGAGTCTTGTGTCATACAGTAAAACTCTTTGCCCTTTTTGAAATTCCTTGTTGGAGATTAGTTGATCATGCCACTTCTTCATCCTCTGTTTTGCAACTTTGGAATTGATATAAGCATCATTTCTTAATTCCTCCATCTCATTAAGGTCTAGATATCTCTTTGCTCCGGCTCTGATCAAGTCCATGTTCAGCTTCTTTATTGCCCACCAAGCTTTGTATTCAACTTCCATAGGGAGATGGCATGCTTTGCCATAGACAAGATGATAGGGATACATGCCAAGAATAGTCTTATAAGCTGTTCTATACGCCCATAATGAATCATGAAGCCTAATAGACCAATCTTTTCTGCTTGAATTCACCACTTTCATCATTATGTTCTTTATTTCCCTGTTAGCTAGCTCAACTTGCCCGGAAGTTTGAGGATGATAAGGTGTAGCTACCTTATGCTTCACTCTATACTTGGATAATAGAGCTTCAAAAGGTTTGTTGCGAAATGAGCACCTCCATCACTGATTATGGCTTTGGCACCCCAAATCTCGAGAAAATGTTCTCTTTAAGAAACTTGTGAACCACCCTGTGGTCATTTTGTTTACAGGGGATTGCCTCAACCCATTTAGAAACATAATCCACCCCCAACAAGATGTAAGAATTACCAAAAGACATTGGGAAAGGTCCCATGAAGTCAATGCCCCATACATCAAATAGCTCAACTATTAGAATGGGGTTCATAGGCATTTGATTTCTTTTTGTTAGATTTCCAAGCCTTTGGCATCTATCATAACTCCTACACATGATGTGGGCATCTTTGAAAAGAGATGGCCTAGTAAATCCTAATTGCAACACCTTCATTGCTGTTTTCTGAGAGGCAAAGTGGCCTCCACATGCATTCTCATGACAATGGTTTAGAATCCCTTGCTGCTCATCTTCAGGGACACAGTTCTTTATGATCTGATCTGCACAATACTTAAAAAGAAAGGGCTCTTCCCAATAATAAGCATGAATTTTTGCAAAGAAATGCTTCCTGTCCTGTGCATTCCACTCACTTGGAATTTCACCAGTTACTAAATAATTAGCAATATGAGCATACCAAGGAGTTTTCACTAGGAACATGAGTGATTCTTCAGGAAAATCATCATTGATAGGCAAGGGATGGGAATTATGTGCTATAACTAACCTTGAAAGGTGGTCAGCTACCACATTCTCTACTCCTTTCTTATCTTTGATTTGGAGATCGAATTCTTGTAACAAAAGAATCCATCTAATCAACCTTGCTTTTGCATCTTGTTTTGTCAATAAATACTTCAAGGTTGAATGGTCAGTGAAGACAATGATGAAAGACCCTACCAAATAAGCACAAAATTTGTCCAAAGCAAATACCACAGCTAACAATTCTTTCTCTGTAGTTATGTAGTTCCTTTGAGCTTCATTCAGTGTTTTGCTTGCATAGTAGATCACATAGGGCTTCCCATATTCTCTTTGGCCAAGCACAGCTCCTATAGCAAAGTCACTGGCATCACACATCAGTTCAAAGGGTAATTGCCAGTTAGGGGCCCTCACTATTAGAGTTGTTGTTAAAAATTTCTTCAGTTGATCAAAACTATTTTGACACCTTTCATCCCATATAAACTTAGCATCCTTAGCTAACAGCTCACAAAGAGGTTTTGAAAGACTTGAAAAACCTTTTATAAACCTCCTATAGAACCCTGCATGGCCAAGGAACTGCCTTACTCCTTTTACAGTTGATGGGGATGGTAATTTGACAATAAGCTCCACCTTTGCTTTATCAACTTCTATGCCTTTTTCAGAGATAATATGGCCAAGGACAATTCCTTGACGTACCATAAAATGGCATTTCTCCTAGTTAAGCACCAAGTCTTTTTCAATGCATCTGTGAAGAACTGCTTCCAAATTGCTTAAGCATTCCTCAAATGTACCTCCATATACGGTGATGTCATCCATGAAAACCTCCATAATTCGCTCCACCATATCACTGAAAATACTCAACATACACCTTTGAAATGTTGCAGGTGCATTGCATAAACCAAAAGGCATTCTCCTGTAAGCATATGTTCCAAATGGACATGTAAAAGTGGTTTTTTCCTGATCTGCCACATCAATTTCAATCTGAAAATACCCTGAATACCCGTCCAAGAAGCAATAGAACGGATGTCCAGAGACTCTCTCCAGCACTTGGTCAATAAATGGCAATGGAAAATGATATTTCCTGGTTACAGCATTCAACTTTCTATAATCAATACACACCCTCCAACCTGAAGTGAGGCATGTAGTAATTTCTTCTCCTTTTTCATTCTGAACCACTGTGATCCCTGCCTTCTTTGGTACCACTTGAGTAGGACTCACCCAAGGGCTATCAGATATAGGGTAAATAATTCCTGCTTGAAGTAGCTTCAGCACCTCAGCTCGCACCACCTCTTGTAAATGAGGATTCAATCTTCTTTGAAGTTGACGAATTGGCTTTGCTTTCTCCTCCATATATATATGATGAGTACAAACTAAAAGACTAATGCCTTTCAAGTCGGATATTTGCCATCCTATTGCCTTCTTACACCTCTTGAGAACTTCCATTAAACAATTCTCTTGATGACTAGTCATAGATGAAGATATTACAACAGGACATTGATTATTTTCTTCAAGATATGTATATTTAAGCTCCACAGGTAGAGGCTTCAGATTGAGTTTTGGAGTCTCTTTTTCAGCAGCTGCCTCTTCTTCTTTATTGAACAAAGGTAGAATCTCTTCTATCTTTCTCCAACTTTGTAGAGTAGCAAGCATAGTAGGGGATTCAGACAAACCTTCCCCAAAATCCGCAAGACTTTCATTCAACTTGTCTTGCATATTTTGATTACAGTGCTCCTCCACCAGAGTGTCAATAATGTACAGCTCTTCTGGACCCTCTTCTTCTTCCGGAGTGGTTTGCTTTTTAAACATATAGAAAATGTTGAGATCAAGTGTCATATTGCCAAAAGTGAGTTGCATCAGCCCATTCCTGCAGTTAATGATTGCATTTGAGGTAGCAAGAAATGGTCTTCCAAGGATGATAGGAACTAAATTAGCTTCCTTTAAAGTAGGATCTGTATCAAGAACAATAAAATCTACCGGATAGTAGAAATTATCCACTTGAACCTAGACATCCTCAATTACCCCCCTTGGAATTTTCACTGATATATCTGCTAGAGATAGAGTGATTGTTGTTAGCTTCAATTCTCCAAGTCCCAATTGCTTGTAGACGGAATATGGAAGCAAATTCACACTTGCTCCCAAGTCTAACAAAGCTTTCTCCACTACCTTTCCTCCAATCATGACTTAAATGGAAGGACTTCCCGGATCTTTGTACTTCAAAGGAGACTTACATTGTAAGATTGCACTTACTTGCTCAGTCAAGAAGGCTTTCTTGTTTATAGTCAACCCTCTTTTGATAGCACATAAGTCCTTTAGGAATTTTGCGTACGTTGGAACTTGTTTAATCATATCCAGCAGTGGGATATTGACTTTCACTTGTCTCAATACTTCAAGGATTTTAGCTGCATTTCTAATCCCCCTTTTCCCATGTAATGCTTGAGGAAAAGGTGGAGAAGTTGACTTCTTCAGCATTTCTTCCTTCAGAAGTTCCTTCTCTGGAATTGCATTCATTGTTGAATCAGAGTCCTTCTTCTTTTCACTGATCTCACTCTCTTTATCTTCCATTTCCTCCCCTTTCTTTATCTCTTCTCATTTCTCAACATGTGGCTTGAGTGTTGGTTTCTCAATTTTTTTACCACTCCTTAGAGTGATCAAGGCTTTAACATCTTTCATCTGTGATGATTCTCCCTCTTGGCTTTCCACTTCATGGACACTCTTAGGGTTTTGGTGGGGTTGAGAAGGAAATCTTCCCTTTTCTTGCACTGTATTCAAATTTGTGAGCCTTGAAATTGAATATTGGATATTATCAAACTTTTGGGATATATCATTTTGCATTCCATCCATCCTTTTATTCAAAGTACTCTCCACTCTATCAATTCTTTGATTGATTTGAGCATTGGTGGCTTCTTGGTTTCCAACAAAATCTCCCACTACTTTGCTGAGATTAACTATTACCTGTTCAAGACTTGAAGATTGTTGAGATGGTGGATCCGGCTGTTAGTACTGAGTTGCTATTGCCTTCCATGAGAAATTGGGATGATTCCTCAAACTTGAGTTGTAAGTATTTCCATAAGGCGCATTGTTATTGGGCTTGAATTGTCCAACAACATTTGCTTGATCTCTAAACATCTCCCTTTCAGCTGAAATTGCAGGGCATTCCTCCACCAAATGTTCATATGATTTACAATTAGGACACAACTTCACTTGCACTGGTGCTTCAGCAACAACTTGCACTTCATGTATTCTTTTCAGCTCCAGCTCCTCCAATCTTCTTGTCATAGCTGTCAACTTTGCTTTCATATCATCATCTTCTTTCAAGGTATACATCCCAAGCCTTAGCATTGAAAGCACTCAGTTGAGACTTCATCTTACCCACTTCTCCTTTGGTTGGTTCATCCCATTCTCTTGAAACTTCAACTATATAGCTCAAGAAATCCATAGCTTCCTCCGGATTTTTGCTCATGAAATCTCCTCCACACATTGTCTCGAGGAGTTGCTTCATTGAGGAAGACATTCCATCATAAAAATAGCTCACCAATAACCAAGTATCAAAGCCATGGTGAGGGCAAGCATTTATAGCTTCCATATATCTTTCCCAACACTCATAGAATTTCTCATTCTCTTTAGCTGAGAAGTTTGAAATTTGCCTTTTCAAGCCATTTGTTCTATGAGTGGGAAAAAATTTATTGAGGAATTCAGCTTGTAAGTCAGTCCAAGTACGGATACTCCTTGGCCTTAAAGAATTAAGCCAAATTTCGGCCTTATCCTTTAAAGTAAAAGGAAATAACTTAAGCCTCATCAAATCAATTGAAGCTCCTCCCTCTTGGAATGTGTTACAAACATCTTCAAATTCCTTGATGTGTGCATAGGGATTCTCACTTTCCATCCCATGGAAAGTTGGTAGAAGTGGAACAAGATACGGCCTGATCACTAGCTGCTCTGTAGGGGGCACTATACATGATGGTGCACTCATACGAGGTGGATGCATGCGGTCCCTCATTGATCTGAATTCATTGAGATTGTCTTGACGACCTTGGTGACTATGCTGATCTTCAGGTGTAGCTTCCATGATATTCAAGCTCAATTCGAATTCTTTGTTATGAGGTGTATCACACTTAACAAGCCTTCCTCCACTGTCTCGTATCCACTTTGGCATACACAACTAGTATCTATCTACAACTTAAATGAAAATAAAGGACAACAAAAGGAAACAGGGCTACAACAACAAAATTAAACTAAGCTGAATTTTAAAAGATAAACTTGGATTATGAATAAATAAAGAAAGAATGAGAATTAGTAAAGTGAAAGAAACATTACCAAACTTGTGATAAAGATCACAAGTGCTCTAAAATGGTATCACTATAAACTTGACACCTTCCCCGGCAACGGCGCCATTTGATTTATGCCCAATTGGTGTCTTAGCTGATTTGTGTCCAGCTGGTGCTCCTTGGATGAGGGAGTAATCAACAAAATTTATAACCTATTACACCATATACTAGGGTAGCAAAGAAAAAGCTACTATAGCATAGCGGCTCTAGGATCGTTCACTAGGAAGGATTAGCAAATTATCAATGATATCAATTCAAAGTGAATTGGTAGTGTTTCATTTCAAGGTTAGCTTAAGAAATAAAACTCAAACCTTGATTGGTAAAGATTTAGATTCAAACTAACTAACAAAACAAGTAATGGGAATAACTTAGGAAGAAAAACATTCCTTGGAGGGTCAGGTTCACTGGGGTGGTTCCTCATGCAAAAGACATAGCTCCGGTCAGATGGTTCATTTCCTCGCATTAGAGATTCAACATATAGTCAATTCTCTAACCGGTGTTGTATAGATACATCCTTTAATTAGATTTCAACTTTAATTCTCTCACTGATGCAACTTGCAATGGTTCAAGCCTTTCACTAAGCCTTAACCATTCAAGGTGATCTTTAACCTTGGACTTCCCTTCTCAAGCTTGCAAGAGATAACTAATGGATGTCTCCTTGGAGTCCAAAAGCTTACCAAGTGTTGGCAATTCCAGAAAATCTTACCCTAAAGTCACCTCCCAGAGGCTCGCAAGGGGTAAACTAGTGCATCTCCATGGTTGGAGATCACTTGCCTTACCAAGTGTTGGCCCAGGTGACTCTAAGGTGTTTTAAGTTAACTAAAAACATAGAAATCACTAAAGAATTTCACTTCCTCTTCATTAATGGCTGAAACCACAAAGCTTTGCATTCTTGCACTTGGAACCTTCCCCGGCAACCTTAGCTCCAAGGAACTAAAGGTTTAGTTACTCATTCTCTGGGGAAAAATTCCTTAGAGAGTGCATAACTTAGTAAGAAATAAAAAATACAAAGTGAGAAGGTAAGGCAAAACAAAGGACCTGAACTTTACTTGCTTTTCCAAAACTTTACAAAGGGTCTCCTCCTTGAGAACAGGCTCTCGAGAGGTATTTATATGAACATAATACAAAACTAATTATTACATGGATATTTACTCTTTTTACTAACTTAAAAGCTAAGGAATCTTGTAATTGGTGGCTTACAAGGAGAATTTTGGGATTTAGACAACAAAAATTTGATGGAAAATATCTCCCAATGTCGGTAGCAAATATCGAGAAGCACTACGGACCATTTCGCAAGAGAAAATGATGTCTGCGAGATTTCGCAGATATACAAAAAGGGATGCGAAATCACTTCGCAGCAAAAGGCTATTCTCGCAAGGCTGCGAAGTTGGCTTTCATCTTGAGGTTCTCAGCTTCCAACTTGTCATATATATCAGGAAAATTCAGGAGGAAATCCACCACACTGTACAAAAAGGTTGCGAAATCACTTCGCAACAAAAGGGTGATTTCGCAACACTTTGCAAAATGCTTCTTTCAGCTTAGAGTGGTTGACTTGCAATGGCTATAACTTCTTCGTTTCAACTCCGAATTGCGTACCGTTTGAAGCATTTGATTTTTGACTTCCTGAAATTTGAAATGGTATATAGCATGCATCAATTGGACTTTAGAAAGTTCCCCAAAAGTGGCTGACACGATGGTCATCAAGAATATGCTTCATGGCAGATTCTCTTTACTTCTTCTCCTTGCATTCCGGATTTAATCTTGGAAAAGGGCTTCAAAGCTTTAGTTCTTCATGTTTCTGAGCTTCCAATTGCTTTGCCTAAGATTCCATATAACTCTCCTCAATCTCGGATTGCTTTGGTGATCAAAAGGCTATCAAAACACCAAAACTTAATACAATTTGATTAGAAATGATTGCAAGGTTCCTTAACATGCCAATTGAGTTAAAAGGTAATAACTACTACTCAAAAGTGTTTAAAAGGGTTAATTACAAGGTATGAAATAGCACTTTTTGAGTAGTAATCAGATGCTATGCACAGCTTAAGGTTATTAATGACATGAAAGACTATGTGTCGTGAGCTTAGAGCTCTAGATGCTATGAATAACTCAGGGTTGTGCATGACATGAACAACTCTGGGTCGCAAGATCAAAGATCTATATACTATGAACAACTCAAAATTGTGCTTGACATGAACGATTCCAAGTCATGAGCTCAGGGTTCTAGATGTTATGAACAGCTTAGGGTTGAAGATGATATGAGCTACTCTAGGTCATGAGCTTAGGGATTTAGATGCTATGGGCAACTCAAAATTGTGGATATTATGAATGACTTAGGAACCCATGAGCTCAATTTTCTAAATGATATGAATTGCTTAAGGTTTTGGATGATATGAATGATTCTACTTCCTAAGCTCAAGCCTCTAAATGTTATGAACTGCTCAAAGTTATTGAAGACATGAATGACTTAGAGTCATGATCTTAAGGCTCTAGATGGTATGAAAAGCTCAAGGTTGTGGCTGATATGAATGTCTTCAGGTCATGAGCTTAAGGCACTAGATACTCTTAACAACTCAAGGCTATGGATGACATGACTAACTCCAGGTTATGAGCTCAGAGCTTTAGATACTATGAACAACTCAAGGTAGTGGTTGACATGAAAGACTCTAGGTCCTGATCTCAGGGCTCTAGAAGGTATGAACAACTCAAGGTTGTGAATGATATGAACGACTTGGGATCTCGTGAGCTTAGGCCTATAGATACTAGGAGCTACTCTGGGCTATAGATGATTTGAATGATTTTGTGTCATGAACTCAACCACTAAATGCTATGAACTGCTTAGGGTTGTGGAAGATATGAATGACTCTGGGTTGTGATCTCAAGGCCCTAGATGTTATGAACAACTTAAGGTGGTAATTAACATGAATGACTTCGGGTACTGAGCTGAAGGCTTTAGAAGCTACTAACAAGTTAGGGTTGTAGGTGGCATGAACGAATTTGGGTCATGGGCTCAGGACTCTAGAATTCTATGAATAGCTCAAGCTTATAGTTGACATCAAAGACTCCTAGTCATGAGTATAGGGCTCTAGAAGTTATGCACAACTTAAGGTGATCAATGATAAGAAAGACTCTGGGTCGTGAGCTGAGGGTTCTAGATGCTATACACAAGTTAAGGTTATCGATGGCATGAAAGACTTTAGGTTGAGAGCTTAGGGCTCTAGATACTATGAATAGTTCAAGGTTGTGGATGACATGAACGACTCTAGATTGTGAGCTTAAGGCTCTATATGCTATTAACAGCTTTGGGCTATGGATGACATGAGCAACTCTAAGTTGTGAGACCAAAGCTCTAGATGCTATAAAGTACTCAGAGTTATGGATGATATGAATGACTCAGGATCCCACGAGATTAAGCCTCTAGACATTATGAACTACTTAGGGCTATGGATGATATGAATGATTATGCGTCGTGAGTAGAAGCCTTTAGATGATATGAGCTGTTAAGGGTTGTGGATGACATGAACAACTCCAGGTTGTGAGCTTAGGGTTTTAGGTGCTATTAACAACTTAAGATTGTAGATAAGATGAATGACTCCAGTTCATCAACTCGGGCCTCTAGATTCTGTGAACAACATAGGGTTGTGGTTGACAAGAAAGACTTCAAGTCATGAGCTAAGGGCTCTAAATGTTATGCACAACTTAAGGTTGTCGATGACATAAAAGACTCTAGGTTGTAAGTTCAAGGCTCTAGATGTTATGAACATCTCAGGGTTGTGGCTGACATGAATAGCTCCAGGTCATGAGCTCAAGAGTCTAGATGCTATGAATAGCTCAAGGTTGTGGTTGACATGAACAACTCTAGGTCATGAGCTAAAGACTTTAGATACTATGAACAACTCAGATTTGTAATTGTCATGAATAACATTGGGTCATGAGCTTAAGGTTCTAGATACTATTAACAACTCAAGGTTGTGGATGACATGAATGACTCTGAGTCATGGGCTCAGGCCTTTAGATTCTATGAATAGCTCAATGTTGTGGTTGACATGAAAGACTCTGAGTCATGAGTTCAGGGCTCTGGATGCTATGTACAACTTAAGGTTGTCAATGACATGAAATACTCTAGGTTGTGAGCTTAGGGCTTTACATGCTATACATATGTATGGGCTATTAATGACATGAAAGAGTCTAGGTCGTGAACTTGGGGCTCTTAATACTATAAATAGCTCAGGGTTGTGGATGACATGAACGACTTTGGGTTGTGAGCTTAAGGCTCTAGATGCTATGAACAGCTCAAAGTTATGGATGACATGCTCTACTCTAGGTTATGATCTTAGAGTTCTACATACTATGAACAACTTAGAGTTGTTGATTATATGTATGACTCGAGATCCTATGAGCTTAAACCTCTTAATGCTATCAACTGCTTAGGGTCGTGAATGATATGAACGATTTTGCATCATGAGCTCAAGTTTTTAGATGCTATGAGCTGCTCAAGGCTATGGAAGATATGAATAACTTTATGTTTTGATCTCAAGGCTTTAGATGCAATGAACAGCTCAGAGCTATGGTTAATATGAACAACTCTTTTATGAGTTCAAGACGCTAGATGCTATTAGAAACTCAGGGTTGTGGATGATATGAAGGACTCTGGGTTATGAGTTTAGGGTTTTATATACTATGAAAAACTCAGGGTGGTGGTTGACATGAAAGACTCTAGGTGTTAAGCGTAAGGCTTTAGAAGATATGAACAACTCATAATTGTGGATGATATGGACGACTCGGGATCCCATGAGCTTAGGCTTGTAGATGTTATAAACTACTCTAGGTTGTGGATAATATGAACGATTCAGTGTCATGAGCTCAAGCCTCTAGATGCTATGAACCGCTCTGGGCAGTGGAAGACATGAATGACTTCAGGTCGTGAGCTCAGGGTTCTAGATGCTACTAATAAACTAGGGTTGTGGATGATATAAACGATTTTGGGTCATGGGATTAGGCCTCTAGATTTTATGTAAAGTTTAAGGTTGTGGTTGACATCAAAGACTCCTAGTTATGAGCTTAGAGCTCTAGATGTTATGCACAACTTAAGGTTGTCGATGACATGAAAGACTCTGAGTCATTAGCTGGGGGCTCTAGATATTATGCATAGGTCAGGGTTGTCGATCACATGAAAGACTCCGGGTCAAGAACTCAAGGCTCTAGATGGTATGAACAACTTAGGGTTGTGGTTGACATGAACAACTCTAGGTCATGAGCTTATGGCTCTAAATGCTATGAACAACTCTCGGCTGTGGATGATATGAGCTACTCCCGGTCATGAGCCTAAGGCTTAAGATGCTATGAAGAGCTTAGAGTTATGGATGATATGAATGAACCATGATCATGTGAGCTTAAGCCTCTAAATCTTATGAATTTCTCAAAGTTGTGGATGATGTGAATGATTCTCCATCATGAGCTTAAGCCTCTAGCTGATATGAACTGCTCAGGCTATAGATAACATGAACGACACTGGTTCATGAGCTTAAGGTTGTAGATGTTATCAACAACTCATGGTTGTGAATAACCTAAATGACTTTAGTTCATGAGATCAGACCTTTAGATTATATGAATAGTTCAAGGTCATGGTTAACAAGAAAAACTCTGGGTTATGAGCTTAAGGCACTAGATGCTATGCACAGCTTAAGGCTATCAATGATAAGAAAGACTTCATCTCATGAGTTTAGGCTTTAGATGCTATGAACATCTCAGGGCTATGGTTGACATGAACGACTTTGGGTCATGACCTTAGGGCTTTTGATGCTATAAATAATTGAGGGTTGTGCTTGACATAAATGACTTTGTGTCCTAAGCTCAGGGCTCCAGATGCTATGAACTACTCAGGGTTATGGTTAACATGAACAACTTTGAGTCATGAGCTCAAGGCTCTAGATGCTATGAATAGTGTAGGTTTGTTGTTAACATGAAGACTCCAGGTCATGAGCTTAGGGCTTTAGCTGTTCTTAACAACTCAATGTTGTGGATGATATAAATGACACTAGTCATGAGCTGAGGCCTCAAGATTCTATAAGCAACTCAAGGCTGTGGTTGATAAGAAATAGTCTAGGTCATGAGCTAAGGGTTGTAAATGCCATATATAGGTCTCAGTTTTTTATCACATGAAAGACCCTAGGTTGTGAGTTGAGGGCTCTAGGTGCTATAAACAACTCAGGATTGTAGATGACATGAATGACTCTAGGTTGTGAGCTCTAGACTCTATATACTATAAACAACTTAGGGTTGTGATTGACATGAATGACTTCAGGTCATGAACTCAAACCTCTAGATGCTTTGAACTGCTCAGAGTTGTAAACTACTCAAGGTTGTGGATGACATGAATGACTCCGAGTCATGACCACAGGGCTCTAGATGTTATAAACTTCTCATGGTGCTAGTTGACATGAGCGACTCTAGGTCATGAGCACAGGGTTCTGGATGCAACATACACCTTTGGGTTATGGTTGACATGAATGACTTTAGGTCCTGAGCTCATGGCTTTAGGTGCTATGAACAACTCAGGGCTATGGATGACATGAACTAATTTGGGTCTTGAGCTCAATCCTCTAGATAGTATGAACAACTCAGGGTTATGGTTGACATGAATGATTTTAGGTTTTAAGCTCAGGGGTCTAGGTTCTATGAATTGCCTAAGGTTGTTGATGATATGAACTGCTCTAGATCGTGAGCTTAAGGCTCTAGATCTATGAACATCTCGAGGTTGTGGGAGACAAGAACCATTATGAGTCACGATTTCAAGCCTCTAGATGCTATGAAAAACTCAAGGTTATGGCTGATATGAACGACTCTAGGTTATAAGCTTAGGGCTCTAGATGTTTTTAACAACTTAGGGTTGTAGATGACATGAACAACTCTGGGTCATGGCCTCAAGATTCTATGAATAGCTTAAGGTTGTGGTTGACATGAAAGGCTCCAGGTTCTGCACTCAAGGTTCTAGAAGTTATGAACAACTCAAAGTTATGGATAATATGAATGACTTGGGATCCCGTGAGCTCAGTTTTCTAGATTTTATGAACTGATCAAGGCTAGGAAAATAACGAATGATGTTGTTTCATGAGCTCAAGCCTTTAGATGCTATGAACAACTTCGAGTCGTGAGCTTAGGGCTTGAGATGTTATCAACAACTCAAGGTTGTGGTTGACCTGAAGAACTTCAGGTCGTGAGCTAAGGAGTCTAGATTCTATGAACAACTCATAGTTGTGGATGATATGAATGACTCATTCTCCTGTGACATAAGGCCTGTAGATGTTATAAACCACTCAAGGCTTTGGATGTTAATAATAATTCTACATTATGCGCTCAAGCCTCTATATGCTATGAACAACTCAAGGGTGTGGATGTTATGACCAACCCTAAGTCATGAGTTCAAGGCTTTAGATGTTATGAACTACTCATGGTTATGGTTGACAAGAAGAAGTTCAGGTCGTGAGCTTAGTGCTCTAAATTCTATAAACACCTAAGGATTATGGATGACATGAACTACTCCAGGTCATGAGCTTACAACTTTGGATGCTATGAAGAACTCAGGGTATTGGATGACATGAACGACTTGATATTTCCTGAGCTTAGTCCTCTAGATGCTATGAAAAGCTCAGGGCTGAGGATGACATGAATGATTCTTGGTCATGAGCCCATGGCTCTCAATGATATGAATAGCTTAAGGCTATTGATTACTACTCAAAAAGTGCTCTTTTATAGCTTGTTATAAACTCTTTTAAACACTTTTGAGTAGTATTTATTACCTTTTAACCCAATTGGCCTATTAAGGACCTTTGCAAGTGTACTAATCAATTTTTGGCAAGTTTTCATGGTTTTGATAGCTTTTTTATCATTAAATGAGCCAAGAATGAGAGAGAAATTTGTATAGTCCATGGCAAAGCAAGATGAAAGCTCAAGCACATGAAGAATCCAAGCTTTGGAAAGCTTTATAGCCTTTGACAAATCAATCAAGTATGCAAAGATGAGAAGTGAAGAAGACATCTAACTTCTAGCAATTTCGCATGGTTATGCAAAATGCAAAAGGAGCACCAGTTGCAAGACAAAGACCAAGGCTGAGGAAAATGAATTTCACAACATGTGCAAAATCTCGCAAGCCTTGAAAATTGAGGAAAAGTGAATTTCGCAACCTATGCGAAATCTCGCAAGCCCTGCAAACTGAGAAATTGAATTTCGCAACCTATGCGAAATCTCACAAGCCTTGCGTAACAAAGCATTGAAGAACCAAGCCAAAAGCAATTTTTGCATACCATGCAAAATTTCGCAAGGCATGCGAAATCATCCTGTGCAATTCTCAGATATTTTTACACCGACTCCGTTAGATTTTTATCTTCAGATATTTTGTGTAAATATCCTAATTTCTCCTTGTAATAAGTTAAAGATGTTTCTAAGATATTTAGGATACTTACAGGAGGTTAAAATTATCTCTCTATATATGTCTTAGAATATCTCTTTTTGTGACATGTCGGAATCTCGGAAGAAATTCCAGGGAACACTTGTAAATTCAAGGCTAACCATAGCACATAATTCCCATTGTTTGCCAATTAATGATGATTTTCCAGAGAAGTCGCTCACATCAGTGGAAATCACTCTTTGGTATGCCTATATCGTTAACTATCTAGTTACCGGAGAAGTTCCAAGTGAGTGGAAAGCTCAAAACAAGAAGCACTTCTTTGCAAAAATTCATGCTTACTATTGGGAAGAGCCAGTTTTATTTAAATACCATGAGGACCAAATAATTCGGAAGTGCGCCCCTGAACAAGAGCAATAGAGGATCCTCAGTCATTGCCACGAAAGCATATGTGGAGGCCACTTTTCTTCTCAGAAGACAACTATGAAAGTATTGCAGTCGGGTTTCTATTGGGCATCAGTTTTCAAAGATGCCCACACTATGTTCAGGAGTTGTGAAAGATGCTAGAGACTTGGGAAGCTGACACGAAGGAACATGATGCCTTTGAACCCCATTTTAATCGTTGAACTTTTTTAGGTATGGGGCATTGACTTCATGGGACCTTTCCCTTTGTCCTTTGGCTACTCCTACATCTAGATGGGAGTGGATTATGTTTCTAAATGGGTTGAAGCAATCCCATGCAAACACAATGATCACAGAGTTGTTCTCAAATTTCTGAAAGAGAACATTTTCTCGAGATTTGGGGTACCTAAAGCCATAATCAGTGATGGGGGTACTCATTTTTGTAATAAGTGATTACTACCAAAAAGTGCTATTTTGTAGACCTAATTATAATGGTTTTAAGCACCTTTGTGTAGTAATCATATTCATTTAACCCAATTAATTCATTAAGGTCCTTAGTGATTGGTTTTAACCATTTTGTGGCAAGTTTACATGTTTATATCAGCTTATGAATCAATTCAAGCATGCCAAATGATGGAAGAGCTTCTTGGACAAGTTAAAGCAAGCTTTTAGCTACACCAAAGCAAGCCAACAAAAGGAGAGAAGCAAAGAGAAGCAAAGGGAAGCAAAGAGGAAAACAGAGGACAGCAGCTGCAGTCTTCTTTCGCACTTTTGGAGCACTTCCCGAAGTCTATTTTCTACATGCTATATACCATTTCAAAGCTCAAGAAGTCAAGAATCCAACGCTTCAAACCGTGTACGATTTGGAGCTGAAATGAGGAAGATATGGCCTTCGGAAGACAACTGCTCCAGGGGTGTGCGAAATTTTCGCACAACACCTTCACAATTTCGCACACCCCCTTTGCATGGTGCGAATTTTCCCCTGTTTCTGCCGACTCTACACGAGATCTTTTCTTTTGGATATTTTTGTATAAATTTCCATTCTTCTCCTTGTAATCCACGAATCATAAGATTTCTTAGCTAGGAAGGTTGGAAAAACTTCTCTATAAGTATTCCCGTGCATCCATTGTAAAACCATACGCGGACATATAAAATATACAGAGCCTTGCTCTATTTTTCCCTCTCTCCCATTTTCTATTTTCTTAGTAGCCAAACAGCCTCTGAGGGCTTTTCCTCATAGGATGATTGGCTAAAACTTTTAGTTTCTCAAAGTATGGATGTTATGTGATGGCTTGGATGCAATCCCATGGAAATTTCTCGCACCTGGAAGGTAAGGTAGTCGTTTTTCATTAATGGTTCATTAATGCAAAGTTTGGTTTTTATTTCCTTTTGACAACTTCCAACGGCCAATACTTGATAAGCTTTTAGATTTCTATCCATTAGTTATCTCCTACGAGGTATTGGAAGGTGAGGTTTTCAATTCCAAGTTTTGCATTAATCCGTTAGAACCAATTTCAATGGCCATTGAAAGGTGAGTTTATCACCTGGAATGACTTTGAGTTGCCAATATTTGGTAAGCTTTTGGCTTTTGACCACTAGTTATCTCTTACGAGCCATTCAAAGGAAGTCTAAGGTGAATAACCATTGATGAAATTCACTACCATCTGTTTTGTCATTTTAAAGGATTAAAACTTGATTTGCTAAATCCATACCGGTTCGGGAAGCAAGCATCACCATAGTTGCAACCCCAACGCGAGGAGCCTATCCTGAGATTTCCAATTTGCATAAGAGCCAGAGCATAGCTATCCTATCTTTGAGAAACTTGTTTTTACACCCTTTCATTTTAGTCTTTAATGTTAGCTTAGATTAGTTTAAATCTTTCTAAAACATTTACATCTTCTTTTAAAGCTAACATCCATAAGAAAATCACCTATTTGCCTAATTTGAATATCACTTGTGTTTGCGAAAACCCTTCCCAGTGAACGATCCTAGAACCACTATGCTATAGTAGCTTGGCTACTTTAGTAATAGTATTCAAGGTATAAATTTTGTTGATACGCCTTTAAAGCTAAGCTACCATGAGTCGAATCAAATGGCGCCATTGCCGGGGAAGGTGCCACAAGCACAGTGAAGCAACCATTAAGGGTAACTTGTGATCTTCATCACAAGTTTGGTGAGTTTTCTTATAATTTTGTAGTTTAGTTTTTATTTAGTTAATTTTTTTTATTCTCTTTTCTTTTATTTTTGTCTTAATTTCAATTTGTGCATTCCTTGTTGGATTCGAGACCAAGAGGGAACCCTGGTACAAGTTGAAGAAAAGAGCCTTAGTTGAATATCATTTTTTTTAGAAATGGAAATTCCACATGAAGATCAAAGCTCTCATTATGATCATGAGAAGGACAAATTTGCATACCTATCCATGAGGGATCGGATTGAATTGGGGAAAAGGCAAGTTCAACAAAGTCAATGGGGTAGTAAGTATGCTTTGAATGGAGATGATTCATATGAGCATACAGTAGGGGAGTGCCCTACCATTCCAACTATGAGAGACATGTACGGTTACCAAAGCTCCTACACCTCAACTTGGAATAACTATCCCAACCTTGCAACCCAACCTCAACCTCAATCATCAATGAGTACATCTTCATTGGAGCAAGCCATTTTGAAGATAAGCAAAGTCATGGAGGACTTTGTAAGTGAGCAACAAAAGATCAACTCTCATCTTAATGAATAAGCCATTCAAAACTCTCTTAGCCAAGTACGAGGTGAAGCATAAGGTAGCTACACCTTACCACCCTTAGACTTCTGGGCAAGTGGAGTTAGAAAATCGGGAGATCAAAAACATACTTATGAAGGTGGTGAATACAAGTAGAAGAGATTGGTTGATGCGACTCATGGTAGCTTAGCTTTAAAGGCGTCAAAATTTATACCTTGAATACTATTACTAAAGTAGCCAAGCTACTATAGCATAGTGGTTCTAGGATCGTTCACTGGAAAGGGTTTTCGCAAACACTAGTGATATTCAAATTAGGAAAATAGGTGATTTTCTGATGGATGTTAGCTTTAAAAGAAGATGTAAATATTTCAGAAAGATTTAAACTAATCTAAGCTAACATTAAAGACTAAAATGAAATGGTGTAAAAACAAGTTTCTCAAAGATAGGATAGCTATGCTTTGGCTCTTATGCAAATTGGAAATCTCAGGATAGGCTCCTCGCGTTGGGGTTGCAACTATGGTGATGCTTGCTTCCCGAACCGGTATGGATTTAGCAAATCAAGTTTTAATCCTTTAAAATGGCAAAACAGATGGTAGTGAATTTCATCAATGGTTATTCACCTTAGACTTCCTTTGAATGGCTCGTAAGAGATAACTAATGGTTTAAGCCAAAAGCTTACCAAATATTGGCAACTCAAAGTCATTCCAAGTGATAAACTCACCTTTCAATGGCCATTGAAATTGGTTCTAATGGATTAATGCAAAACTTGGAATTGAAAACCTCACCTTCGAATAGCTCGTAGGAGATAACTAATGGATAGAAATCCAAAAGCTTATCAAGTATTGGCCGTTGGAAGTTGTCCAAAGGAATAAAAAACCAAACTTTGCATTAATGAACCTTAATGAAAAACTACTACCTTACCTTCCAAGTGCGAGAAATTTCCATGGGATTGCATCCAAGCCATCACATAACATCCATACTTTGAGAAACTAAAAGTTTTAGCCAATCATCCTCTGAGGAAAAGCCCTCAGAGGCTGTTTGGCTTCCAAGAAAATAAAATAGTAAAGAGAAAAGAGAAACGAGAGAGCTTTGTATATATTCTAAGTGTAAAACGTAACCTATGTTCTATATATTCCAAGAGGTGATTTCCACCCCTTATATAGTCTTTTCAAAAGCAAAAGCTTGTGATTGGTTAGTTACAAGGATAAGAAAGGAAATTACATCACAAAATACAAAGAAAAATATCTAAAGTGGAGTCGTCAAAAACAGAGGAAAATTCGCAACACGCATGGGTTATGCGAATTTTGAAGGTGTTATGCGAATTTCGCATAACACCTTGTGTCGTGCGAAATTTTCGCATAACCTGGAGCAGTTGGCTTCCGAAGGCCATATCTTCCTCATTTCAGCTCCAAATCGTACACGGTTTGAAGTGTTGGATTCTTGACTTCCAGAGCTTTGAAATGGTATATAGCATGTAAAAAATGGACTTCGGGAAGTGCTCCAAAAGTGCAAAAGAAGACTGCAGCTGCTGTCCTCTGATTTTCCTCTTCTCCATTGTTCTTTCCTTTTTGCTTCTCTTTGCTTGTGCTCGTGTTTCCACTTGAAATTCAAGCCTATAAACGTCCAAAATCCTTGCTTTAACTTGTCCAAGTAGCTCCTCCATCATTTGGCATGCTTGAATCGATTCATAAGCTGATAAAAACATGTAAACTTGCCACAAAATGGTTAAAACCAATTACTAAGGACCTTAATGAATTAATTGGGTTAAATGAATATGATTACTACTCAAAGGTGCTTAAAACCATTATAATTAGGTCTACAAAATAGCACTTTTTGGTAGTAATCATTGGTCTGTTAAGCTCCATCATTCATTGTGGGCCTACAGAACAACTTATAAGACCATTCTTGGAATGTCTCCTTACCGCCTTGTTTATGGCAAAGCGTGCCATCTCCCCATGGAAGTGGAATACAAAGATTGGTGGGCAATTAAGAAGCTTAACATGAACTTGAACAGAGCTAGCATGAAGAGGTTCTTAGACCTTAATAAGATGGAGGAACTGAGAAATGACGCCTACAATAATTCTAACATTGCAAAGCAAATATTGAAGAGGTGGCATGATCAGTTAATCTCCCGCAAACAATTCCAGAAATGAAAAAGAGTCTTGTTGTATGACTCTAAGCTCCACATCCTTCTAGGTAAGTTGAAGTCAAGGTGGATAGGTCCTTTTACTATTCACCAGGTACATTCAAATGGAGTATTTGAACTACTCAATTCCAACAACACCGGGAGCTTCAAAGTCAATGGCCATCATCTCAAGCCATTCATGAAGCCTTTTTCTTGAAACAAGGAGGAAATCACCTTCCTCGAGCCACATCAAGCCTAAAAGGATAATGGGTTAGATGAACTTAGTATGTCAGAAGACTATTAAGTCCATATTTTCTGTTTTGTCCATATTTTTTTGTTTTACTATTGATTTAAGGTTTTATTGATTTATTACTTGTTTTAATTTCGATCTTTTGTTTTAATTCTATTTTTTTGAGATTTGATTTAATTTTTGATGATCAATTGCAGGTGGATTTCAAAATAGATGGAAAACTCTTTAAAATTCTTCGGGCAGAGGAAAAACATGAAAAATATAGCACAATTTGCAAACCCTATGAAAATTTTGCAAGGCCTGTGAAAATACATTGCGAAAACATTGCCAAAATTTCACAACCTTGCAAAAATGCTCTGCGAAAATGCCCTGCGAAAATTTTGGCAAACCCAGAAAAGCCTTGTGAAATTTTTGATAGGGTTGCAAAAAGTCCAACAGTCACTCCACTCCTATTTAAACCTCCTCCCATGCTATTTTTTTTTTCATTTCGCACACCCCATCCCACTTTGTGAAAGCCTCCGGCACCCTGCGACTTGGACCCTTCACCTCCCAAAGCAATTCTAAAGAATCAATCCTCTCCATTGCACACATCTCAAGAGGCGTTTCCCACCGAGCTTGTGGAATATTGACATGAGTCGTTTACTCTGTTTCAGACATGGTGCACACTAGAGGAGGCCATACCGATGCTTCATTAACTCGAGATTCGACATCTCAGGCCCCCGAGGCCTCTAGTATCCCACCATCTGAGGGTGGAGTCCCTTCTAGTTCCCCTCAGTGCAGATACAAGACATGGAGACCACCGACTATACCCTGGGCGACTTCTTCGCACCCTGAGAATTTAGCATGCCGCACTCCAGCTAAGAGACCCAAGACTTCAGGCCCTGCAGAGTCATCTAGGCCTTCACAGCCTGATTCGAGGGCCCTCACGGAGTCGCAGATACCTTCCGGCATGTCACCGAAAGCCAATATCAAATGGCCCATGGTTATCACGCCGCCCATTGAGGGCAATTCAGACTGTAGAGCCCAATCATTTCATTCAGAGCTCTACTTTGATATTGAGGTCATGCGCTAGCAACCAGAGCTTCGGGATTCGTTTGGTCTCCTCTAGAGGCACCATCTAAAGCACCTCATGACTCCAAGGGAGTTTTTCTATCCCAGAGTAGCAATGAACTTCTATCGGTCTATGACTACCCGAGACGTCCGGAGTCCTATTGCCATCCATTTCAGCATCGATAGACGCCAGGGTATTCTAAAGGCAAGACACATAGCAGAGGCTCTACACATTCCATATAAGCCAGTGGACCCAGTAGAGTTCAGAGAGTGGTCCCCAGTTCCCCAGATGGATATGGTCCGTATCCTATCCCAAGGGACCTCTTCAGACTCAGTCCTTCTCCTGAAGAAGCTTCCGCCAAGGATGCTCCTTATTGACGTGTTGTTGCAGTCTAAATTTTTCCCTTTTCAGCATTTAGTGCGGAGGAGAGGTGCCATCCTGGACGCATTATTCTGGATTTCAAAGGGCTTCTACTTTGGCCCTCATCACTTAATTATGGCTGCTCTCCTCTACTTTGAGGAGAAGGTTCATAGGAAGAAGCTCCAGAGAGCCGACACGATTCCGGTCCTGTTCTTGAGGCTGCTCTGTCACATATTAGAACATATGGGCTATCATACGGAGATTCATCTCAAGTGTCGCCAACATTGTCGAGAGCGATTCACTCTCGACAAGTGGACCCAGTTGGAAGGGTATGCCCCACATATAACAACACCTACCCCTGCAACATCATAAGATGAGCAAGCACAGCAAGATGATCCACCCACGGATATTGTACCACCTGCTCCTGTAGCACCTACTACAGTGCCCATGCCTGAGACCACTACTATTGCCCCTCCTACCACTTCGGCTACTCCATCGGCTGCATCTTCTACATCAGAGGCCTTTATCACCATTTCTGCCATAGAGTTTTGTGCCATGGTGCATATATTTCAAACTCTTACCACCACGTACAATGCTTTATTTCGACAGATGGCGATGATGCATGCACAATTGGACCAGCATACTATTATCCTTCATCAGATTCAACAGCATCTGGGTATTCTACCACCACCTTAGCCTGACATTCCAAGACCATCAGAGCCTATAGCTCCAGTTGAGAATGGCACCATAGCTGAGGCCCCGATCCAGCCTACTTAGGAGGCCCCCACAGATCCGTCATCTTCACATGATCCGACCACTAGCTGATAATCTCTTTATCTTTTGTATTTACTTATTATATTAGTACGTATAGTCTTTTACTTTGATGTTTTATATTCTGGGATTGGATGTATTACATGCTCATATTTCATATTCTACTTTTCGAGAGTAATATATAGATTTCTGATTATATTTGCCATTCTTCTATTTTCTCTACTCATTACTCTTTTGTTTTTTTGAATCATGTGGTTTCTCCTATACAACTCAGACTCAAATTCACACAGGAGGTACCACTTCCTCCCTTTTTGTTCAATCGCTCTTGCCACATTGAGGGAAATGTAGATCTCGGTTGGGGGGAGAGTTGAGGAAGGAAGTAGTGTAAATAATATTAGGTTAATTTATTAATTTAGTGTTTTTGCGTAATTTTTAAAATTTTTGCTACATTTTAAAGTTTTTACTCTACTCTCCATGATTATTAAGGAAAAATTCTCAAAATGAAATGGGAGAGGTTGATTTCTTACCTTTTTACTTGAACGTTAGAGTTTGTTTTATGCTTATTGAGGTTGATGAATTTTAGAAACTCCTATTGAATTCAACCTTATTTCTTCCACTCTAATCTTACCACACACTATGCACACTAGGTTCCGATTATAAGATGAAAAACTATTTCACCCCCTTTGACTTAGGAAAATTTCGGCTTGGTTTTTCTTTGACCTAGTTTTAATAGTGTTGGGACACCTCATGAAAGGCCAATGAGCCTTTAGAAAAAGAGAAAAGAACAAAGTGTTATGATGCTTTGAAACCCGAGCAAGGTCCAAGGGGTATATGGTGGAAATCTTTAAAACCCGGTGCCTTAAGCCTTTATTGGCTGGGAGTCACCAACCTCAATGCTCGTTACAAGGGTGAATAGGTGGAGTTTAACAAATTGTAGGTGCTTGGGTATTAAATTTTCAAAATTCAAAAGTCCGGGGTAAATTCTGAAGAGTTAGTGGTCGAAAGATACTTAAAGCTTGATGCCTTAAACGTTGATTGGTTGGGAGTCATCGATGGACCCCAGTCACATGGACACTTTAGAAGGTAATACCTTGAGCATTGCACTCCTATAATGAAAAAAAATATGAAATAAAAGAGGTGTGTTCCTAGCCTATTTTTTTGGTTTTTCAGTTTTATACTAAGGATTGGAAAATAACTAGGTTAGGGGGAGAGAATAGTTTGACATACTATTTTCGGAAACTAATAAATAACACTTAGATTTTTGTGGAAGAGTAAGAACTGGACCTTTAGGAATGGAATTTTTTTGATACGTAAATTTGCATAATGCCTACTCTTTATAAATTGTGATTAGGCAAGTGAGTTGATAACTTTTGTTGAAAGGTTGAGTCTTGCTTCTTCAATGTTCCATGTGAGAGTATAATCCGAATCATGCCACTTGAAAATTTTTTGGAGTGATCAGCATGATTTTGTAAATTATATTACTATCTATTTTTCTTTATCTCTTCTTCATTGCTAAGAGACTAGCAAAGTGCCGGTTGAGGGGAGTGATTACTACTTAAAAAGTGCTCTTTTATAGCTTGTTATAAACTCTTTTAAACACTTTTAAGTAGTATTTATTACCTTTTAACCCAATTGGCATATTAAGGACCTTTGCAAGTGTACGAATCAATTTTTTGCAAGTTTTGGTGTTTTTGATAGCTTTTTTATCATTAAATGAGCCAAGAATGAGGGAGAAATTTGTATAGTCCATGGAAAAGCAAGATGAAAGATCAAGTACATGAAGAATCCAAGCTTTGGAAAGCTTTATAGCCTTTTCAAAATCAATCAAGTATGCAATAATGAGAAGCAAAGAAGAAATCTAACTTCTAGCAATTTCGCATGGCTATGCGAAATTTTTGCATACCATGCGAAATTCAAAAGGAGCACCAGCTGCAGGACATAGAGCAAGGCCGAGGAAAATGAATTTCGCAATCTGTGTGAAATCTCACAAGCCTTGCGAACTGAGGAAAAGGGAATTTCGCAACCTATGCGAAATCTCGCAAGCCTTGCGTAACAAAGCATTGAAGAACCAAGCTGATTACTATCGAAAAATGCTATTTTGTAGACCTAATTATAAGGGTTTTAAGCACCTTTGAGTAGTAATCATATTCATTTAACCTAATTAATTCATTAAGCTCCTTAGTAATTAGTTCTAACCATTTTTAGTGGCAAGTTTACATGTTTTTCATCAGCTTATGAACCAATTCAAGCATGCCAATTGATGGAGGAGCTACTTGGGCAAGTTAAGCAAGGATTTTGGACGTTTACAGGCTTGAATTTCAAGTGGAAACACGAGCACAAGCAATGGGAACACCATTTCGCAAGGGGAGGCAATTCACTTGCCAAATGACCAATTTTGCAAGGTGAATTTCACTTTGCCAAAATTTCGCGAGGGGATTTTCCTCATGGTGCGAAATTTCGCAAGGTGGATTTAGGCACCTTGCGAAATTTGGACCTTTCATCTTTCCCCCTTGCGAAATGCCTTTGAAATCCCCTGTTTTGAAATCCCCTGTTTTGCGAAATAGCTTTGTAAATACCTATTTTACCCTTGTAATCAACCAATGAAAAGGTTGCTTTTGTAATAGCTCTTTTAACTTTATAAGTTATAAGAGCACTTTTGTTCATACACTTCTTTTCTCTTTTCTTTCTCATTTTCTTAGTAGCCAAACATCCTTGGAGGATGAAATCCCCAAGGATGAGAGGCTAAAACCTTTTAGTTTCTTGAAGTAATGGATGCCATGTGAAGCTCCCGTGTCAGGATGGAGATTTCCAAGCCATAAATGTAAGTAGTTGAGCGTCATAAATGTTTTCATTCAAAGTAAAGCTTTTAATCTCTCTGACCTGCTTTGAATGGCCAATACTTGATAACCTTTTGGTCTCAGTGGATTCTTATTGTTAGATCCACTGACGTTCATTAGTTATCTCCTACGAGCCATTGTATTGCAAGTCGAGGAGATGACCTATACCAATAAAAGGGCATTTATGAGGTTCAACTACCCTTTTTGTAAGTTTTCAAGGACTAAAACTTAGTTGTTAAACTCATACCGGTTCGGGAAGTAAGCATCACCTTAGTTGCTTCCCCAACTCGAGGTGAAAAGTCCCAAAATCTCCATTTTTACACAGTGAGTTAAGCATGGCTATCCAAAGCTTTGAGAAACTTCTTTTTCCATCTTTTAACCTATTTTCATATTAGTTTAGTTTACAACACCTTCATCTTTTTATGTTTTCATCTTAACCTAATTTTTATTAAGAAAAGTTCACTCCATCCTCCGAACTTCACCAGTTAAAGTAAAAACCCTTCCCAGTGTTCGATCCTAGAGCCACTATGCTATAGTAGCTTTGCTACTTTAGTGTAAGGACCTTAGGTATAAATTTTGTTGATACCCTTACATGCCAAGCTACCAAGAGTCGGGTTTATCACAAGCCAAAAGCAATTTTCACATACCATGTGAAATTTCACAAGGCATGCGAAATCTTCCTGTGTAATTCTCATATATTTTTACACTGACTCCGTTAGATTTTTATCTTCAGATATTGTGTAAATATCCCAATTTCTCCTTGTAATCAGCTAAAGATGCTTTGAAGATATTTAGGATACTTATAGGGAGGTTAAAATATCTCTCTATATATGTCTTAGAATATCTCTTTTTGTGACATCTCGGAATCTCGGAAGAAATTCCAAGGAACACTTGTAAATTCTCTTAGTAAGAAATACAGAGCCTTTGCTCTGCCTTACCTTTCTAATTTTGTTATTATTTTCTTTCTAGCCAAGCAACCCTTGAGGATGTTTTCTTAGAGGATGGCAAGGCTTTTTTGTTTCTTGGATTGAAGGAAGTTAGGTAAGGGATCCGAATGAAAAGGTGAGAGTTTTCCGTGCTTTAATTGAGGAAAGTTGTTACCTGGTAATGGTTTTTGTTTCTTTATGATTAAATTAAAATCCCTTAAAATCACCTGGGCCAATACTCGGTAAGCTTAAAAGGCTCCATGGATACCATGAATGTCTGGCAGTTATCATTTACGAGCCTCTGGAAGGTGGTTTAAAGGTAGGGTTACCTAGAATAGCCAATACTTGGTAAGCTTAATGGACACCATGAGTGTCTTGTATTTATTTCTTACGAGCTTTTCACGGGTAGTCCAAGGTTAGGCTTGAATGACCAATACTTGATAAGCTTAATGGACACCATGAGTGTCTTGTAGTTATCATTTATGAGCCATTGGAAGATGATTCACAGTGAGAGATCTTTAATGTTTAAAACCATTAACGGGAAGTAACTACAATTTTCATGAACCAGTGGGATCAAGTCTTAGTTGCTAAATGAAGATCTGGTTTGGGAGGTAACCATAGTTTATGTTATGCTCCCCAATGCGAGGAAAAGATCCGGATTCTCCCCCTTTGCATAAGGACCCTAAACCTAGTGACTTGAAATTCCAAGAAACCCTTTTCTTTGTAATTAATCTCAATTACTATTTTTGGTAACATAAAACCAACATTTCTCACCCGAAATTACATTTTCTTTTAAAGCTAACTATAAAGGAAAAGCACTACCCTAGTTTTGGAACTAATATCAATTGTACCATGAAAACCCATCCCTGTGGACGATCCTAGAGCCACTATGCTATGCTAGCTATGCTACCCTAGTATATGGTGAAATTAGGTTTATAAATTTTGTTGATAACTCCCATATAATGATTGAATCAAATAGCACACTAATTAGGGATGAATCAGCTATAGATGACATGAATGACCCCAAGTATTGAGCTCAAGGCTCTAGATGCTATGAACAAATTAGGGTTATAGTTGACAAGAACAACTCCGGGTCATGAGCCCAATGCTCTAAATGCTATGAATAGATCAAGGCTATGGATGAGATGAATGGCTCTGGGTCATGAGCTCAAGGCTCTAGATACTATGAATAGCTTAGGGTTTTGATTGACATGAATGACTCTAGGACATGAGATCATGACTCTAAATGCTATTAACAACTCAATGTTGTGAATGATATAAATTATTATGGGTCATGAGCTGAGGGCTATGGATGATAGGAATAACAAAGCATTATGGATGATATGAACGACTCAGTATCCCATGAGGTTAAGCCTCTAGATGCTATGTATAACTCAAAGCTTTTCATGATATGGATTTATCCGCTTCATGAGCTCAGGGTTATAGATGACATGAATGACTTTGAGTTGTGAGTTCAAAGGTATGGATGATATGAATGACTTAGGATCCCATGAGCCCAAGCTTCTAGATGTTATGAACAGCTCAGGGTTGAGGATAATATGAATGATTCTTGGTCGTAAGCCAATGGCTTTAAATGCTATGAATAGCTCAAGGTTGTGTCTGACATGAAAGATTCCGAGTTGCGAGCTTAGGGCTTTATATGTTATGAAAAGCTCAGGGTTGTGGTTGATAAGAATGAGTTTGGGTCATGAGTTTAGGGCTTTAGATGCTATAAACAACTCATGGTTATTAATGACATAAGCTAATTTGGGTTATAACCTCAAAACTTCAGATGCTATGAACAACTCAAGGTTGTGGATGATATCAATGGCTCGTCATCCTATGACCTCAGTCCTTTAGATGCTATGAGCAGCTCAAGTTTGTGGACCACATGAATAGTTCTTGGTTGTGAGCTCATGGCTCTAAATGTTATAAGCAGTTGAAGACTGTGAATGACATGAATGACTTCGAGTAGTGAGCTAAAGGCTTTAGATGCTATGAACAGCTTAAGGCTATGTTTAACATCAACAACTCTAGGTTGTGAGCTAAGTGATTTAGATGTTATGAACAACTCAAGGTTATAGTTTACATGAACGACTCCGGGTTGTGAGTTGAGCGCTCTAGATGCTATGAACAACTCAGAGTTGTGAATAACATGAACGACTCTAGGTCATGAGCTTAGCACTCTACATATTATGGAGAGCATGAGCCTGTGGTTAATATGAACAACTCCAAGTCATAAGCTTAGGGCTCTAAATGCTATGAACAAGTTATGCCTGTTAATGACATGAACTACTTTGGGTCATGAGCTTAAGTCTCTAGATGCTATGAATAGCTCCATGTTATGAATGATAGACATGATTCTAGGTCATGAGCTCAAGGATCTAGATGCTATGAACAACTTAAGATTGTGGATGACATGAATAATTTTGCGTCATGAACTCAAGGCTCCAGACACAATGAACAACTTAGGGTTATGGATGAATAAATGACTTTGTATCATGAGCTCAAGACCCTAGATGGTATGAACACCTCATTATTATAGATGATATAATGACTCAGGATCCTGTGACCTAAGGCCTTTAGATTGTATGAATAACTTGGGGTTGATGATGATATGAATGATTCTTGGTCGTGAGCCTATGGCTTTAAATTCTATAAAAAACTAAGGGCGGTGGATGACATGGAGGACTCCTAATCGTGAGCTCAAGGCTCTATATGTCATGAACAACTCAAGGTTGTGGTTGACAAGAACAAGTCTCAGTCGTGAGCTCAAGGCTCTAGATGTTATGAACAACTTAAGGTTGTGGGTGACATGAACTATTCTAGGTCGTGAGCTTAGGACTCTCGATGCTAGGAAGAACTTAGGGTATTGGAAGATATGAAAGAATTGGGATCCCATGAGTTCAGACCTCTAAATGTTATGCACAACTCAGGGTTGTAGATGATATGAATAATTATTGGTCGTGAGCTATGGCTCTAAATTCTATGAACAACATAGGGTTATGGATGACATGAATGACTTCAAGTAGTGAGTTTAAGGCTCTAGATGCTATGAATAAATCACGATTGTGGTTGACATGAACAACTCCAGGTCATGAGCTTAACATTCTAGATGTTCTGAATAGCTTAAGGGTGTGAATGACATGAACGACTCTAGGTTATGAGCTCAAGGTTCTAGATATTATGAATAACTTAGGTTTGTGGTTGACATGAATGACTTTAGGTCATGAGCTCACGACTTTAGATGCTATGAACAGCTCAAGGTTGTGGATTATATGAGCTACTCTAGACTGTAAACTCAAGGCTCTAGATACTATGAATTGCTCAGGGTTGTGGATGACATGAAGGACTCTGTTCATGAGCTCACAACTCTAAATGCTATGAACAACTTAAGGCTGTGGAGGATATGGGCTACTTCAGGTCTTGAACTCAAGGTTAGATGCTATGAATTGCTCAAGGCTATGGATGACATGAATGACTTCGGGTCATGAGCTTAAGGCTCTAAATGCTGTGGACAACACAAGGTTGTGGATGATATACATGAGTCTAGGTCGTAAGCTCAATGATCTAGATACTATGAAGAGCTTAGGGTTGTGGATGATATGAACGATTCTAGGTTGTGAATAAAAGGCTCTGGATGCTATGAATAGCACATGGCTATGGATGAAATGAACGACTTCGGGTCATAAGCTCAGAGCTCTAAATGTTATGAATGACTTAGAATCTCGTGGGCTCAGGCCTCTATAAGCTATGAACAACTCAGGCTGAGGATGATATGAATGATTCTTGGTCATGAGACCATGGCTCTAAATGTTATGAACAACATATCATTGCAGATGAGATGAACTACTTTATGTCATGAGCACTAGTCTCAAGATTCTATGAACAACTAAGGGTTGTGGATGATATGCACGATTCTATGTCGTGAGCTCAAAGCCCTAGATGTTTTGAACAACTTAGGGTTGTGGATGATATGGACTATTCTGGGTTGTGAACTTAAGGCTTTAGATGCTACGAGTAGCTCATGGTTGTGGAATGACATAAATGGTTTCAGGTGGTGACCTCAAACCTCTAGATGATATAAGTAGCTCAGGAAATTGGATGATATGAACAATTCTATGTTATGTGCTCAAGCCCCTAGATTCTATGAATAGCTTAGGGTTGTGGATAAAATGAATGACTTTAGGTCATGAGTAAAGGGCTCTAGATGCTTTGAAGAGCTTAGGTCTGTGGTTGACATGAACGACTATGGGTCGGGAGCTCAGGGCTCTACATGCTATGAATAGCTCAGGCCAATAGATAACATGAGCTACTCTGGGTCATTAGCTCATGGCTTTAAATGTTATGAACAACTCATGGTTATGGATGATATGAATGAATCAGGATCCTATGAGTTTAGGCCTTTAGATCATATGAACAACTAAAGGCTATGAATCATATGAACGATTCTTGGTGCGAATCCCAAAGCTTGAAATGTTATGAACAGCTCATGGCAGTAGCTAACATGAATGACTCAATGTTGTGAGCTCATGGCTCTAGATGTTATTAACAACTCAGGGTTGTAACAACTACGGGTCATGGGTTTAGGCCTCTAGATGTTATGAACAACTGAAGATTATGGATGATATGAATGACTTCGAGTCGTAAGCACACGACTTTAAATACTATGAATAGCTTAAGGTTATGGTTCACATGAACATCTTCGAGTCGTGAGCTTGAGGCTTTAGATGCTATGAACAACTTAGGGTTGTCGATGACACGAACTTTGCTCGATCATGAGTTCAGGCCTCTAGATACTATGTACAGCTCCTGGTGATGGATGATATACACAATTCTAGGTTATGAGCTTAAGGATATAGATGATATGAACAACTCAAGGTTGTGAATGATATGAAAAATTTTTGGTCATGAACTCAAGGCTCAAGATGTTATGAATAGTTCAGGGTAGTGGATGAAATAAACGACTACAGGTCGTGAGCTAAGGGATTAAGATTGTATGAATAATTGAGGGTTATGGATAACATGAACGACTTTGAGTCCTGAGCTTAGGGCTATATATCCTATGAAGAGCTTAGGGTTGTAGATGACATGAATGACATCAAGTCATAAGCTAAGGGCTCGAGATCTTATCAACAGTTTAATGCTATGGTTGACATGAATGACTATGGGTCGTGATACTATGACCAACTCAGGGTTGTGGATGATATGAATGATTCTTAGTCATGAGCCCATGGCCATAAATGCTATGAATATCTTAGGGATGTGGATGACATAAATGACTTTAGCCTGTGAGCTCAAAACTCTAGGTTCTATGCATAGCTCAGGGTTATGGTTTGACATGAATAACTCTAGGTTATGAGCTCAAGGCTCAAAATATTATGAATAACTCAGGGTTGTGGATGACAGGAATGACTAAAGGTTTTCTATTCAAGGCTCTAGATGCTTTGAACAACATAGTGTTATGGATGATTGATTACTACTCAAAAAGTGCTATTTGATAGCTTCTAATTAACTCTTTTAAACACTTTTGAGTAGTAGTTATCATCTTTTAACCCAATTAACATGTTAAGGACCCTTGCAATCAATTCTAATCAAATTGTGTTAAGTTTTGGTGTTTTGATAGCTTTTTGATCACCAAAGCAATCCGAGATTGAGAAGAGTTCTTTGGAATCCATGGCAAAGCAATGGAAAGCTCAGAAACATGAAGAACTGAAGCTTTGAAGTCCTTTGCCATAAGCAAATTCGGAATGCAAGGAGTGTGGGATCCTCCCTAAAAAATGCCACGTGGCTCTCTCTCCCTTGCACACGCAGACGGTCCCCCTTGCGACACGCGGCATAACTCATTCCACCCGGGAAAGAATTCTATCCGGCCGACGTTCCACCTTCTCTGGATATCTCATATCCGGAATTCTGTCCGGCCGACGTTCCACCTTCTCCGGATATTTCACATCCGGCGCCTGACGCCGGATGGAAGAGGAGGGTGTTTCAACTTCCCCGGTCAGACATGTCCGGATCCTCTGATAGTGCTTACCCGGAGAGTTTTTTTTCGAAGCTCAGGAAGTCAACAATCCAATGCTTCAAACGGTGCACGATTCGGAGTTGAAATGAGGGAGTTATAGCCATTGGAAGCCGATCACTCCAAGCTGAAGGCAGAATGTTGCACGGTTGCGAAATCAACCTTTGGCTGCGAAAATGTTGTCCTTTTGCTGTGAAAATTTTGCAGCCATTTTGCACAGTGCCACGGTGTTCTCCTGAAGCTTCCCGATATGTGCGACCAACATTTTGAGATTTTTTTGTTTTAGATATTTTATGTCTAAATCCCCAAAGTCTCCTTGTAACCCACCTATCATAGGATTCCTTAGTCTTTAAGTAAGAACAAAGGGTAAATAAACCCATATTTAAAGGTTGTAAGTTTCCTCAGGGACAGGACGGATGGAAGACAAGGCTTGTACACGTACACTTTGTATAGTTTTTGGAAAGAAGTAAAATTGAGAGTTTTTACTCTACCTTACCTACTTGTTTTGATTGTTTATATTCTTCTAATTTTTCTTACTAGCCAAACAAGCTTTGAGGAAGTTTCCTCAGAGAATGAGTGGCTAGACTTTTAGTTCGTTGCAGCTAAGGTTGCCAGGAAAGGTTCCAAGTGCAAGAATTAGTAACTTTGTGGTTTCAGCCATTAATGAAGAGAAAGTGTGATCCTTTAATGATTTCTATGTTTTTAGTTAACTTAAAACACCTTCAATTCACTTGAGCCAACACTTGGTAAGGCAAGTGATCTCCGTCCATGGAGATACACTAGTTTACCTCTTGCAAGCTTTTGGGAAGTGACTTGAAGGTAGGATTTTCTAGAATTGCCAACACTTGGTAAGCTTTTGGACTCCAAGGAGACATCCATTAGTTATCTCTTGCGAGCTTGAGAAGGGAAGTCCAAAGTTAAAGATCTCCTTGAATGGAAAATGCTAGGTGAGAGGCACAACCCATTGCAAGTTGCATCAGTGAGAGGGAATTAGAGCTGAAATCCATTTAAGGGATGCATCTGTACAACACCGGTTAGAGAATTGACTATATGTTAATTCTCTAATGCGAGGAAATGAACCAAATGATCAGAGCTCTGTTTTTGCATGAGGAACCTCCCCTGTGAACCCAAACTCCAAGGAATGTTTTTCTTCATAGGTAATTTCCATTACTTTCTTTTTAGTTAGCTTGAAACAAAACCTCGTTTAACCAAAGTTTGTGTTTTATTTCTTAAGCTAACCTTGAAATGAAAAAGCACCAATTTAACTTTGAATTGGTATCAGTTGTGAGTTGAAAACCCTTCCCAGAGAACGATCCTAGAGCCACTATGCTATATTAGCTAAAGCTATCCTAATGCATGGTGATATAGGTTATAAATTTTGTTGATTACTCCCTCAATCAAAGAGCACCAACTGGACATGAATCAGCTGAGACACCAATTGGGAACGAATCAATGATAAGAATAACTTAAGATCTCATGAGCTCGGGCCTTTAGATTCTATGAACAGCTCAAGGCTAAGGATGATATGAATTATTCTAGGTCATGAACTCAAGGATCTAGATTCTATGAATAGTTCAGGGTTATGGATGAAATGAGCAACTTCAGGTCGTGAGCTCAAGGCTTGAGATGGTATGAAGAGCTCAGGGTTGGGAATAACATGAATGACTTTCGATCGTGTGCTCAAGGCTATAAATCATATGAACAACTCAAGGTTATGGATGACATGAATGACATTGGATCATGAGCTTAAGGCTCAAGATGTTATCAACAGCTCAGGGTTATAGTTGACATGAACGACTACGGGTCATGACTAGAGGGCTTTAAATGCTATAAATAACTTAGGGTAATTGATGGCATGAATGAATCCAAGTCATCAGCTCAAGGCTCTAGATGTTATGAATAGCTCAGGGTTGTGGTTGACATAAGCTACTCCTTGTTGTGAGCTCAAAGCTTTGAATTCTATGATCAGTTAAAGGTTGTGGATGATAAGAATGACTTGGGATCCCATGAGCTCAAGCCTCTAGATGATATGACTAGCTCAAGGTTGTGGATAATATGAATGATTCATGGTCATGAGACCATGACCCAAAAGGCTATGAATAGCTCAGGGTTGTGAATGAAATGAATGACTATAGGTCATGAGCTCAAATCCCTAGATGCTATGAATAACTCAGGGTTGTGGTTGGCATGAACAACTCCGAGTCGTGAGCTTAAGGTTCTAGATGTTATGAACAACTTATGGTTGTGGATGACATGAATGAGTTTGAGCCATCAACTCAAGGCTCAGGATGCTTTGAACAAATCAAGGTTATTGATAATAAAAATGACTTGAGATCTTATTAGCTTATGCCTCTAGATGCTATGAACAACTTAGGGTTGAGGATGATATCAATGATTCTTAGTCGTGATCTTACGGATTTAAATTCTATGAATAGCTCAGCACTGTGGTAGACATGATCCACTCTGGGTCATGAGCACAGTGCTATAGATGCTATGAATAGCTTAGGGTTATGGTTGACATGAAAAACTCTAAGTCTTGAGCTAAGAGCTCTAGATGCTATGAACAACTCAAGGTTATGGCTTACATGAACGATTTTGGGTCGTGAGCTCAAGCCTCTAGATGCTATGAATAGCTCATGGATGAAGATGATATGAACTATTCTTAGTCATGAGCCCCTAGCTAAAAATGTTATGAACAACTCAGGGCTATGGTTGACATGAGCGACTCTAGGTCATGAGCTCAGGGCTCTAGATGCTATGAACAACTCAGAACTATAGTTGACATGAATGACTCTAGGTCATGAGCAGAGAGGCCTTTAGATGCTATGAAACAACTTTGGGCTGAGAATGATATGAGTGATTCTAAGTCATTAGCCTATGGCTTTAAGTTGTATGAAAAGCTTAGGGTTGTAGTTGACATGAACGAATCTAGGTCATGAGCTTAGGACTCTAGATCTTAAGGAATAGCTCAGGACATGGCTAAAATGAACAACTCTAGGTCGTGAGCTTAGACCTTTAGATGTTATGAACAACTTTGGGCTGAGGATGATATGAACGATTCTAGAACGTGAGCCTATTGGCGAATGATATGAATAGCTAAGGGTTGTAAATGACATGGACAACATTAGGTCATGAGCTCAAGACTATAAATGTTATGAACATCTCAAGGCTATGGTTGACAAAAATGAATCTGTGTTGTGAGCTTAGGGCTCTAGATGCTATGAACAACTTAAGGCAATAGATGACATGAGTTGATTCCATGCCTAGCTGGTGTACCTTGATTTTGGTCCTTAGACAGGAGTAATCAACAAAATTTATAACCTATATCACCATGTACTAGGATGGCCTTAGCTAGCATAGCATAGTGGCTCTAGGATATTTCACTGGGAAGGGTTTTCAACTTACTACTGATATTAATTCAAAGTTGAATTAGTGCTTTTTCATTTCAAGGTTAGCTTTAAAAGAAAACATAATCTTTGGTTGAAAAAGGGTTGGATTTAAGCTAACCAAAAATAAAGTAATGGAAATTACTTATAAAGAAAAATGTTTCTTGGAGTTTTAGGATCACTAGGGTCAGGCTCCTAATACAAAAATAGAGTTCTGGTCACTTGAATCTTTTCCTCGCATTGGAGAATTAACATATAGTTATTTCTCTAACTAGTGTGGTACAGATGCTTCCCTTTTATGGATTCAAACACTAAATCCCTCTCACTGGTTCATCTTGCAATGGCTCGTGCCTCTCACATAGCATTTATCATTCAAGGTGATCCTTAACCTTGGATTTCCCTTCTCAAGCACGCAAGAGATAACTAATGGATGTCTCCTTAGAGTATAAAAGCTTACCAAGTGTTGGCTATTCTAGAAAATCCTACCTTTAAATCACCTCCCAAAGGCTCGCAAGAGATAAATTAGTGCATGTCAATGGATGGAGATCACTTGCCTTACCAAGTGTTGGCCCAGGTGATTTAAAGGCATTTTAAGTTAACTAAAAACATAGAAACCATTAATGAGTCACACTTTCTATTCATTAAAAGATGAAATAACAAAACTTCCAATTTTTACATTAGGTGCCTTACCCAACTTCCTTAACTCTAAAAGACAAAAAGCCTAGCCACTCATTCTCTAAGGAAGCATCCTCAGAGCTTGTTTGGCTAGTAAGAAAAATATAATCAAAATGAGTAGGTAATGTAGAGCAAAGCTTTGTGTATTAATTCCTTAAAAACTATACAAAAAGTGGTCTTTGAGAACAAACTCCCGAGATGTCTTTATAAAAAAAATTTCAAACTATATATGAGGTTATTCACCCTTTGTTATTACTTACTAACTAAGGAATCGTATGATTGGTGGATTACAAGGAGAAAATGGGGATTTAAACAACAAATATTTGGAGATAAAATCTAAAAGAGTCGGTCGCAAATATCTGGAAGCACTCAGGTGGATTTCACAGGCATGCAAGATGGGCTACAAAATTTTGCAAGCTGAAAGTCTCCATTTCGCGGCCAAAGGCTAATTTCGCAGCTAGCACCTTGTGATTTCACAGCTATGAAATTAGCTTTCAGCTTGGTGCGATTGGCTTCCAATGGCTATAACTTCTTCATTTCAGCTCCAATTTGCATATCGTTTAAAGCGTTGGATTATTGACTTCCTGAGTTTCGAAAAAGCTATAAAAAAACACCAAAACTTAACACAATTTGATTAGAAATGATTGCAAAGGTCCTTAACATTCCAATTGAGTTAAAAGGTAATAACTACTACTCAAAAGTGTTTAAAAGAGTTAATTACGAGCTACAAAATAACACTTTTTGAGTAGTAATCACTTCGGGTCATGAGTAGAGGGCTCTAGATGCTTTGAAGAGCTTAGGTCTATGGTTGACATGAACGACTATGGGTCGTGAGCTTAGGGCTCTAGATGCTATGAACAACTGAGGCCATTAGATGACATGAGATAATATGAGTCTTTAGATCATAGCTTTAGATGTTATGAACAACTCAGGGTTATGTATGATATGAACAACTTAGGATCCTATGAGTTCAAGCCTTTAGATCATACAAATAGCTTAAGGTTATTAATCATAAGAACGATTCTTGGTCATAAGCCTAAAGCTCAAAATGTTATGAACAACTCAAGGCTGTAGCTGAAATGAACGTCTCAATGTCATGAGTTGAGGGCTCTAGATGCTATGAACAACTTAGTGTTGTGGTTGAAATTAATGACTATGGGTCATGGGTTTAGGGCTTTAGATATTATGAACAACTGAGGGTTATGGATGATATCGACTTCGGGTTATAAGCACATGACTCTAAATACTATGAATAGCTTAGAGTTGTGGTTTACATGAACATCTTTGGGTTATGAGCTTGGGGCTGAACAACTTAGGGTTGTTGATGACATGAACTCTGCTAAGTCATGAGCTCAGGTATCTAGATACTCTGTACAACTCACGATGGTGGATGATATGGATGATTCTAGGTCATGAGCTCAAGGGTCTAGATGATATGAATAACTCATGGTTGTAAATGATATGAACAATTTTGGGTCATGAACTTAAGGCTCTAGATGTTATGAACAATTTAGGGCTATGGATGAAATGAACGACTACGGGTCTTGAGCTAAGGGCTCGAATTAGTTTGAATAACTAAGGGTTATGGATAAGATGAACAACTCTGAGTCCTAAGCTTAGGGCTATAGATCCTATGAAGAGCTCAAGGTTGTAGATGACATAGTTGTTTCCCATTAATGGTTTCAATGCTAATTCCCTCTCACTGATGCATCTTGCAATGGCTCGTGCCTCTCACCTAGCATTTGCCATTCAAGGTGATCCTTAACCTTGGATTACCCTTCACAAGCTCGCAAGAGATAACTAATAGATGCCTTCTTAGAGTCCAAAAGCTTACCAAGTGTTGGCTATTCTAGAAAATCCTACCTTTGAACCACCTACTAGAGGCTCACAAGAGATAAACTAGTATAACTCAATGGATGGAGTTCACTTGCCTTACCAAGTGTTGACCCAGGTGATTTTAAGGCGTTTTAAGTTAACTAAAAATATAAAAATCATTAACGGGTCACAACTTCCTCTTCATTAAAAACTGAAATAAGGAAAACTCCCACTTTTTTAGTCAAGTCCCTTACCAAGCTGCCTTCCGTCCAAGAGACAAAAAGTCTAGCCACTCATCCTCTGAGAAAACATCTTCAGAGGTTGTTTAGCTAGAATGAAAAATAAAATCAAAATGAGAAGGTAAGGTAGAGCAACACTATGTATATTTCTTACTAAAAACATGTACAAGTGACCCCCTCTCCAATGTCCTCCCCTCTTGAGAGAGACGAGAGATATCAGAGATGGTTTCCAAGATATGGAATTGTGTCGGGGATAGATATTACAAGGAGATATCTTAGGATATATAACGAGAGATATTTTCAACCTCTTAATTAGATATCCTAAATATCTTAAAAGATCTTCAACTGATTACAAGGAGAGAACTGATAATTATACCAAATATCTTAAGGCAAAAAATCTAAAAGAGTCGGTGTAAAATATCTAGCTATTACATTTCCGCATTAGAGAAAGGTGGTGTGAAAAATTTAGCATCGGAGAAAGTCAGTGTGAAAATTTTCACATTGAGAAAGTGTGCTGTGAAAATTTTCGCATTGGGAAATGTCAGTGCGAAAATTTTCGCATCAAGGAAGGTCAATGCGAAAATTTTCGCATCAGGAAATGTCAATGCGAAATTCCTCTTCAGCTTTGTGTAGTTGCCTTCAAATGGCCATAACTTCTTCGTTTCAACTCCAAATTGCACACCGTTTGAAGCATTGGACTCCTGACTTCCCAAGATTCGAAATGATATATAGTATGTAAAAAATGGACTCCATAAAATGCTCCAAATTTTCCTTGCAACTGCTGTCCTTTGAATTTCGCATAGCATGTGAAGATTTTGCATCACCATGCAAAATTGCTTCATGATGGATTTCTCTCTCTGATCCTCTTCCTTGCATCTCTTGATTGGCTTGGAAACTCATTCCCAAGGGTTGCACAAAGTTCTCCCTCATTCTTGGCTTTCTTCAATGATAAAAAAGCTACCAAAAACACCAAAACTAGCCAAAAATTAATTAAAAACATTTTCAAGGGTCCTTAACGTGCCAATTGAGTTAAAAGGTATGAATTACTACTCAAAAGTGTTTAAAAGAGTTTATAACAAGCTATAAAAGAGCACTTTTTGAGTAGTAATCAAGGCTTACAAGAGATAACTAATGAATCTCTATGGATTGAGTCCGAAAAGCTTACCAAGTGCTGGCCCAGGTGATTTTTAAGGGATTTTAAGTTAACTATAAAAATAAAAACCATTAATGGGTCATAGCCTCCTTTCATTTAAAACTGAAACAAGGAAAACTCCCACTTTTGTATCCGGATCCCTTACCTAGCTTTCTTTACTCCAAGAAACCAAAAGCCTAGCCACGCATCCTCTGAGAAAATGTCCTTAGAGGTTGCTTGACTAGAAAGAAAATAAAAGACAAAATTAGAAGGTAAGGCAGAGCAATGCTCTGTATTTTTTTACTTACTAAAAAGAATGTACAAGTGATCTCCAAGAACTTATTCCGAGATTCTGAGATTGGGAGATTGGGAGATTGGAGATATTACAAAAGAGATATGTTTACAACCTCTATAGAGAGATATTTTTAACCCCTCACTTAAATATCCTAAATATCTAAAAATATCTTCAGCTGATTACACGGAGAGAATAGGTAATTACACAAAATATCTTGAAATAAAAATCTAACGGAGTCGGTAAGAAAATATCTAAAGATTACACAGGGAGATTTTGCAAGGGGTTGCGAAATTCATTTTCTTCAACTTTGGTTTCGCAAGGTTGCAAAATTCGTTCTTCATAGTTTCAAAAGGTTGCGAGAATTTCGCAAGGTTGCAAAATTCATTCTTCATGGCCTTGGTCTATGTCCTGCAGCATGCACTCCTCTTAGGTATTTCGCAAGCTTGCGAAATTTCACAAAGCCATGCGAAATTGTTGAATGTTAGATTCCTTCTTTGATTCTCTTCCTTGCGCACTTGATTGATTTGGCAAAGGCTTCGAATCTCTCCAAGACTTGGATTTTTCATGTTTTGAGCTTCAACTTGCTTTGACATGAACTGAACAAAGTCCTCCCTCATTCTTGGCTCATTTTACTGATAAAAAAGCTATTAACAACACCGAAACTTGCAAAAAATTGATTAGTACACTTGCAAAGGTCCTTATTTTGCCAATTAGGTTAAAAGGTATTAATTACTACTCAGAAGTGTTTGAAAAGAGTTAATTTTAGGTTATAAAATAGCACTTTTTGAGTAGTAATCACTCCCCCCAATCGACATATTGCTAGTCCCTTAGCAATGAAGGAGAGAAAAACAAAATTAGACAGTACATAATTTACAAAATCATGCTAATCACTCCAAAAAATTTTCAAGTGGCATGATTGGAACATACTCTCCCATAGAACATCAAAGAATCAAGACTCAACTTTCAATAGGAGTTATCAAATCACTTGCTCAATTACAATTTATAAAGGTAGACATTATGCAAATTTACATATCAAAAGAAATTCCACTCCCAAAGGTCCAATGCTTACTCTTCCACAAAAATCTACGTGTTATTTACTAGCTTCCATAAATAGTATGCCAAACTATTCTTTCCCCCTAAACTAGTTCTTTTCCAAACCTTAGCAAACTAACCAACAAAAAAAAAAACAGGCTAGGAATGCACCTCTTTTATTTCACATTTTGTTTTTCATTGTAGGAGTGCAATGCTAAAGGTATTGTTTTCTAAAGTGTCCATGTAACAGGGGTCCATCGATGACTCCCAACCAATCAAGGTTTAAGGGCATCAAGCTTTAAGGATCTTTCGACCACTAACTCTTCAGATTTTACCCCAGACTTTTGAAATTACCATTTAATACCCAAGCACCTACAATATGCTAAACTCCACCTATTCACCCTTGTAACGAGCATTGAGGTCGGTGACTCCCAACCAATAAAGGTTTAGGGCATCGGGTTTTAAAGATTTTCACCATATACCCCTCAGACCTTGCTCGGGTTTCAAAGTAAGCATAACACTTTGTTCTTTTTTTCTGAAGGCTCATTGGCCTTTCATGAGGTGTCCCAACACTATTAAAACGAGGTTAGAGAAAAACCAAGTCGAAATTTTCCTAAGTCAAGGGGGTGAAATAGATTTTCATCTTATAATTAGAACCTAGTGTGCACAGTGTGTGGTAAGATTAGAGTGGAAGAAATAAGGTTGCATCCAATAGGAGTTTCTAAAATTCATCAGCCTTAATAAGCATAATACCAACTTTAATATTCAAGTAAAAGGATAAGAATTCAACTTCTCCCATTTCATTTTGAGAATTTTTCCTTAATAATCATGAGAGCAAAATAAAAAACTTTTAAAATTTTAAAAAAATTAAGCAAAAAAAACTAAATTAACAAATTAACCTAATATTATTAACAATACTTCCTTTCTCAACTCTCCCTCCAACCGAGATCTACATTGCCCTCGATATGGTAAGAGCGATTGAACAAAAAGGGAGGAAGTGGTACCTCCTGAGTTGAATTGAGTTTGAGTCGTATAGGAGAAACCACATGATTCAAAAAATAAAAGAATAATGAGTAGAGGAAATAGAGAAATGGCAAATATAATAAAAAGTGATGTTTATATATTACTCTGGAAAAGTACAATATGAAATATGAGCATGTAATACATCCAATCCCATAATATAAAACATCCAAGTAAAAAACTATAACTACTAATATAATAAGTAAATACAAAAAACAAAGAGATGATCAACTGGTGGATGAATCATGTGAAGACGATGGATTTATGGTAGCCTCCTGAGTGGTCTAGATCAGGGCCTCGACTATGGTGGCATCCTCAGCTAGAGCTATAGGCTATGATGGGCCAAGAATGTCAGGCTGAGGTGGTGGCAGAATACCCAAATGCTATTGTATCTGATGAAGGATGACAATATGTTGGTCTAGCTGAGTACGCATCACCTCCATTTGTCGAAATAAAGCATTATGTGTAGTAGTCAGTGTTTGGAACAAACGTACCATGGCACAGAACTCTATGGCAGATATGGTGATGGAGGCCTCCAATGTAGGAGGTGCAACTGGTGGAACAAGAGGTGTAAGTGGTGGAACAATAGATGTGGCCTCAGGCATAGGTGGTGTAGGGGCAGGTGGTACGGACTCTATGGGATGCTCATCCTACGGTGCCTCCTCAGCCTATGGTGGCGCTGCTACAGGTGCTGAATAACGTGCCAACTGTGTCCATTTGTCGAGAGTGAAATGCTCTCGACAATGGTGGCGGCGCTCAAGGTGGGGCTCAGTAGGATAGCCCATGTGCTCCAATATATTATAGAGTAGCCTCAAAAACAACAGTGGAATAGTGTCAGCTTGTTGTAGCTTCTTCCTGTGAACTTTCTCCTCAAAGTGGAGGAGAGCTACCATAATCAGGTGGTGTGGCAAAAATAAAAGCCCTCAAATATCCTGAATAACACATCCAAGATGACTCCTCGCCTCTACACTAGGTGCTGAAGAGGAAAAATGTTGGACCGTAGCAACACATCTACTAGAAGCATCCTAGATGGAAACTCCTTACGTAGAAGGAATGAATCTCTAGAAGTCCCCCTGGATAGGATGCGAACCATGTCTCATTGAGATATAGGGAACCACTCTTAGAAATATGTTGTCTCCACTACCCCGTATGGAATATGGAGAGCCTTAGCAATGTGCCTAGCCTCAAGGATACCCTGGAGCCCGTCAATGCTGAAATGAATGGCGGTAGGACTCTAGACGCCCTGAGTAGTCATGGACTGATAGAAGTCCATCGCCACTCTAGGGTAGAAGAACTCCATGGGAGTCATAAAACGCTTGAGATGGTACCTCTGGAGTAGTCCAAATGAATCCTAAAGCTCTGGATGCTATCACATGTGCTTAATACCGAAGTAAAGCTCATAATGAAATGGTCGGGCTCTACAATCTGAATTGTCCTTAATGGGCAGCATGGTGACCATAGGCCTCTTGATGATGGCTTCTAAGGCAATGCCAGAAGGATGCTGAGAATCGGCAAGGGCCTGAGGATCAGGCTATGCATACCTAGATGACTCTCAGGGCCGAAGGTCCTGGCTCTCTTAGGTAGAATACGACGTACTGATGGCTTAGGGGGTGGAGAATTCGGGGGTCTTCGCGTCATGTATCTACGCTGAGGAGGGCTAAAGGGCACTCATCTCTTAGAAAATGGGACGGTCTGGGCCTCAGGGGATTGAGATTAATCCTAAGGAGGGGAGGCTCTTAGCTTCTACTCACAAGATACTGAAGGGTCGGTATGGCCTCCTCTAATGCGCCCCATGGCTGAAATGAAGCGAGAGGTGTAGGTCACCTCTTCAAATGGTTGGCCACGGGACGTCCACTGGGAGAGAAAACCAATGGTCGCTTTGGCATCGCAAGGTGGTGAGGGGTTTCACAGGGAGCAGATGGGTTTGCAAAATGAATACAGGACTTGGATGCCTTTAAATAGAGGTTTAAGTGACTATTGGAATTTGCAAGGTTGCGAAATGGGTTCGCAGACCCTCTCAAATTTTGTAAAGCATTTTGGGCATGCAAAATGAGTTTGCATAGGATTTTCAAATTTCGCATGGGATTTCACAAGGCAAAGCTGGTTTGCAAAATTTTTGGAAGGTAAATTTGGGGTTGCGAAATTTATCGCAAAGCCTGCGAAATGAATTTTTGAATTTTCGCAAGGTTGCAAAATTTTAGCGAGGTGCATTTGGGGTTTGCGAATTGTGCTTTGTTTTTCATGTGTTTGCTCAGTTAGAAAAATTTTAAGACTTTCCCCCATCTAATTTGAAATCCACCTGCAATTGATCATCAAAGATTACATTAAATCATAATAAAATAGGATAAAAGCAAGAAATTTCAATTAAAACACGTAATAAATCAATAAAATATGAAATCAACAGTAAGACAAAAATATGGACAAAATAGAAAATATGGACTTAATAGTCTTCTGACATACTAAGTCCATCTAACCCGTTATCCTTTTAGGCTTGATGTGGCTCAAGGAGGGTGATTTCCTCATTGTCTCGAGAAAAATGCTCCATGAATGGCTTGAGACGATGGCCATTAACTTTAAAGCTCCTGGTGTTATTGGAATTGAGTAGCTCCATTACTCCATTTGAATGTACCTAGTGAATAGTAAAAGGACCTATCCACCTTAACTTCAACTTTCTCGGAAAGATGTAGAGCTCAGAGTCATACAACAAGACTCTTTGTTCTATTTGGAATTGTTTACGGGAGATTAACTGATCATACCACCTCTTCATTCTCTGCTTTGCAATGTTTGAATTATTGTAGGCGTCATTTCTTAGTTCCTCAATCTCATTAAGGTCTAAGAACCTCTTTATGCCGACTCTGTTCAAGTCCATGTTGAGCTTCTTGATTGCCCACCAAGCTTTGTATTCCATTTCCACGGGGAAATGACAAGCTTTGCCATAAACAAGGCGGTAAGGAGACATTCCAAGAATGGTCTTATAAGTTGTTCTGTAGGCCCACAATGAATCATGGAGCTTAACATACCAATCTCTTCTGCTTGTATTCACCGCCTTCATTGGTATGTTTTTTATCTCCTTATTTGCTAACTCCACTTGCCCAAAAGTCTGAGGGTGGTAAGGTGTAGCTACCTTATGCTTCACCCCGTACTTGGCTAAGAGAGTTTCAAACGGCTTATTACAAAAATGAGTACCCCCGTCACTGATTATGGCTTTGGGTACCCCGAATCTCAAGAAAATGTTCTCCTTCATAAATTTGAGAACAACTCTGTGATCATTGTGTTTGCACGGGATCGCTTCGACCCATTTAGAAACATAATCCACTCCCATTAAGATGTAGGAGTAGCCAAAGGACATACGGAAAGGTCCAATGAAATCTATGCCCCAGACATTGAATAGATCAATGATTAAAATGGGGTTCAAAGGCATCATGTTCCTTTGTATCAGCTTCCCAAGCCTCTGACACTTTCCACAACTCCTACACATGGTGTGGGCATCTTTGAAAAGTGATGGCCAGCAGAAACCTGATTGCAATACTTTCATAGTTGTCTTCTGAGAAGCAAAGTGGCCTCCACATATGCTTTCATGGCAATGACTAAGGATCCCCTATTGCTCTTGTTTAGGGACACACTTCCGTATTATTTGGTCAGCACAGTGTTTGAAAAAAAATGGCTCTTCCCAATAGTAAGCATGAATTTTTGCAAAGAAGTGCTTCTTGTCTTGAGATTTCCACTCACTTGGAACTTCTCCGATAACTAGATAGTTAGTGATATGGGCATAGCAAGGAGTGATTTCCATTAGCATGAGCGACTCCTCTGGAAAATCATCATTGATTGGCAACCAATAGGAATTACGTGTTATGGTTAGCCTTGAAAGACGGTTAGCTACCACATTCTCCACTCCTTTATTGTCTTTGATTTGAAGATTGAATTCTTGAAGTACGAGGCTCTATCTAATCAGCCTCACTTTTGCATCCAGCTTAGTTAGCAGATACTTCAAATCTGAGTGATCCGTGAAAACCACAATGGAAGACCCCACCAAGTAGGCGCGAAATTTGTCTCAGGCAAAAACTACAGCCAATAATTCTTTCTCCGTGGTTGTGTACTTTCTTTGTGCCTCGTTCAACGTTTTGCTTGCATAGTAAATCATGTAGGGCTTTCCATCTTCTCTTTGCCCAAGAACGGCTCCTATAGCAAAGTCACTGGCATCACACATCACTTCAAAGGGTAAGTGCCAGTTGGGTGGCCTCACTATTGGAGTGGTCGTCAAAAAATTGCTTCAATTCTTCAAAACACCATTCACGTCTATCATTCCATACGAATTTAGCATCCTTTAGCAATAGTTCACAAAGAGGTTTGGCGAGTTTAGAGAAATCTTTGATAAACCTTCTATAGAACCTAGCATGGCCAAGGAATTGCCTTACTCCTTTGACGGTCGTTGGAGATGGCAACTTGACAATAAGTTCAACCTTAGCTTTGTCCACTTCAATGCCTTTCTTGGAAATGATATGTCCAAGGACAATTCCTTGGTGTACCATAAAATGACATTTCTCCCAATTAAGCACCAAATTTTTCTCAGTGCATCGACTCAAAACAGTTTCCAAGTTGACTAAGCATTCCTCGTATGTGCTTCCGTATATGGTGATATTGTCCATAAAGACTTCCATAATATGCTCCACCATATCGTTGAAAATGCTTAACATGCATCTTTGGAATATTATGGGTGCATTACATAAGCCAAAAGGCATTCTTCTGTATGCGTATGTTCCGAATGGGCATGTAAAGATGGTCTTCTCCTGGTCTTCAACAACAATTTCTATTTGAAAGTACCCGCATTAGCCATCTAAAAAGAAGAAGAAATGGTGGCCTGAGACTCTCTCTAGCATTTGATCCATAAACGCCAATGGGAAATGGTCCTTCCTTATCACAGTATTCAATTTCCTGTAGTTCAATACACACCCTCCAACTTGAAGTGAGGCGTGTAGAAACTTCTTCTCCCTTATCATTTTGCACCACAGTGATCCCAGCTTTCTTTGGCATGACTTGTGTAGGACTCACCCATAGGCTGTCTGATATGGGGTAGATAATACCAGCCTGAAGTAGCTTAAGCACCTCAGCTCGCATCACCCTTTGCATGTGAGGGTTCAACATTCTTTGGGCTTGACGAACTGGCTTAGCTTCTTCTTTCATGTATATATGATGGGTACAAACTAAAGGGTTGATCCCCTTCAGATCAGAAATTTGCCATCCTATTGCTTTCTTACATTTCTTGAGGACTTCAAGTAGACAATCCTCTTGTAGAACGGTAAGAGATGATGAAATAACAACAGGGCACTTCCAAGTATGCAAATTTCAACTCAGCGGGTAATGGATTCAGAATAAGCTTTGGGAACTCCTTCTTTCCCGCTTCTTGTGCCTCCTCCTCTTTGAATAAAGGCAAAATTTCTTCTGTCGTCTTCTAAAGGGGCAAAGTAGCACTCCAGTCTGAGGGTTCAAGTGACCCTTCATCAAGCTCCCCAAGACTGTCATTCAAATCTTCTAGCATTTTTTTTAACACAATGCTCCTCCACTAAGTTGTTAAACATACACACCTCCTCAGGTCCTTCTTCTTCTTTTGGATGGAATTTTTTCTTGCATAAGTAGAAGATGTTGAGTTCCATTGTCATGTTGCCAATCCGAATTGCCCTTAATAGGCGGCACGGTTACCATAGGTGATTACTACTCAAAAAGTGTTATTTTATAGCCTAAAATTAACTATTTTCACACACTTTTGAGTAGTATTTATTACCTTTTAACCCAATTGGCACATTAAGGACCTTTGCAAGTATACTAATCAGTTTTTGGTAAGTTTTGGTGTTGTTAAATAGCTTTTTGATCATTAAAATGAGCCAAGAATGAGAGAGGACTTTGTTTCGTTCATGGCAAAGCTAGTTGAATCTCAAAACATGAAGAATCCAAGTCTTGGAGAGTTGCGAAGCCTTTTCCAAATCAATCAAGTGAGCAAGGAAGAGAATCAGAGAAGGAATCTAACATCCAAAAATTTCACAACTCACCTTTCAGCCTTGTGAAATTTTCGCAAACTTGTAAAATGGCCAAGAAGAGTGCATGTTGCAGGACAGAGAGCAAACAAAGCTGAAGGAATTTCGCAAGTCCCTTTTTGCCTTGTGATATTTTTGCAAGCCCCTTTTAACCTTACGAAACTGGTGAAAATGGATTGTGAAAGGCTTGCGAAACCACAACTGAAGAAAAACAATTTCATAACCCAATTTTTTACTTGCAAAATTCCCCCTATGTAATTTTCAGATATTTTCTTGCCGACTTTGTTAGATTTTTATTTCAAGATATTTGTGTAATTACCCATTCTCTCCTTGTAATCAGCTGAAGATATTTTTAGATATCATAATCAGCTGAAGATCTTTTGTTTTTAGATTTTTAGGATATTTTAGTGAGGGGTTGCAAACATCTCTCTATATATGTCTTAGAATATCTCCTTTTGTAATATCATCTCCACATCTGAAGAGTTAGGAATCTCTGAAGCTCGGAAGAAATTCCAGAGAGATCACTTGTACATTCTTATTAGTAAGTAAAATACAAAGCGTTGCTCTGCCTTACCTTCTAATTTTGTCTTTTATTTTTTTTCTAGCCAAACACCCTCTAGGGATGATTTCTTAGAGGATGAGTGGCTAGAATTTTGTTTCTTGGAGTAAAGAAAGCTAGGTAAGGGGTCCGGATACAAAAGTGGGAGTTTTCCTTGTTTCAGTTTAAATGAAAGGAGGTTGTGACCCATTAATGGTTTTTATTTTTCTAGTTAACTTAAAATCCCTTAAAATCACCTGAGGCCAACACTTGGTAAGCACTTGGACTTCAGCCCATAGAGATCCATTAAATTATCTCTTGCAAGCCTCTGGGAGGTGGTTTAAAGGTAGGATTACTTAGAATAGCCAAAACTTGATAAGCTTTTGGACTCCCTGGAGACGTCCATAAGTTATCTCTTGCAAGCTTTTGAAGGGTATTCCAAGGTTCAGGACCACCTTGAATGGCCAATACCAGGTGAGAGGTATGAACCATTGCAATATGAGTTAGTGAGAGGTTTTAGGGTTGAAACCATAATGGGAAGCAATTGTACCACACCGGTTCGAGAAATAACTACAGGTTAAATCCACAATTCCAGGAAAAGATCCAGAATCTTCCCTCTTTGTATGAGGGACCTAAGCCTAGTGACCTGACATTACAAGAAACCTTTCTTTGTAATTAATCAAAATTACTATTTTTGTGGTTAGCTTAAAAGCCAACCCTTTTCAACCAACAATTTTGTTTTCTTTTAAAGCTAACTTGTAAAAGAAAGAGCACCATTTTAGTATGTTAAACTAATATCATATGTGATATGAAAACCCATCCCTATGAACGATCCTAGAGCCATTATGTTATGCTAGCTATGCTACCCTAGTATATGGTGAATTAGGTTTATAAATTTTGTTGATAACTCTCGTCTGAAGAACGAATCAATTTGCACACCAATTGGGGATGAATCAATAAGCCTCTTGATGATGGCTTTCGGAGTAATGTTGGAAGGACGCTGAGAATCAACAGGGGCTTGAGGATCAGGTTGTGCATGCCTAGATCTCCAGGGCCTGAGGTCTTGGCTCTCTTGGGTTGAATGCGGCATACTAATGGCTTAGGGGGTGGAGAAGTCGGTGGTCTCCGTGTCGTGTATCTGCACTGAGGAGGAATAGAGGGCTCTCCTCCCTCAAAAAACGAACGGTCTGGGCCTCGAGGGCCTGAGATGAATCTTGAGGAGGGAAGGCTCTTGGCCTCTGCTCGTGAGATACTGAGGGGTCGGTGTGGTATCCTCTCATGCGCACCATGGTCGAAATGGAGCGAGAAGTGTATGTCGTCTCTTCAAATGGTGGCTGCGGGACACTTGGGCTTTGCAAGATGGTGAGGAAGTTTCGCAGGGCACAGATGGGTTTGTGAAATGAAAACAAGGCTGGGATGCCTTTAAATAGAGGGTTAAGTGACTTTTGGCATTCACAAGGATTGTTAGAATTTGCAAGGTTGCGAATTCAGGTGCTAGGGTTGCGAAATAGATTCGCAAACCCTCTTAGATTTCGCAAAGATTTTGAAAGGCATTTTGGGTGTGTGAAATGAGGTTTCACAAGGTTTTTTAAATTTCGCAAGGTAGAACTGGGTTGCGAAATTTTTGCAACCCTTGTGAAATTGTCGCAAGGTTTTCGCAGGGTAAAGCTGGCTTGTGAAATTTTTGCAAGGTCAATTTGGGGCTTGCGAAATTTTCGCAAGGTGCATTTGGGGTTGCGAAACATGCTCTGTTTTTCATATTATTTCTTTGCCCGAAGAATTTTTATAGATTTTTCCATCTATTTTGAAATTCACCTGCAATTAATCATCAAATGATAAATTAAATAACCATAAAATAGAATTAAAACAAAAGATCGAAATTTAAATAAGTAATAAATCAATAAAACCTTAAATCAACCAATAAAAGAACAAAAAAATATGGACAAAGCAGAAAATATGGACTTTAGTAGTTTTTCGAAAGACTAAGTCCATCTAACCCGTTATCCTTTTAGGGTTGATGTGGCTCAAGGAGGGTGATTTCCTCCTTGTCTTGAGAAAATAGCTCCATGAATGGCTTGAGAAGTTTGCCATTGACTTTAAAGCTCCCGGTGCTATTGGAATTGAGTAGTTCCACTGCTCCATTTGAATATACTTGTTGGATAGTAAATGGACCTATCCACCTTGACTTCGGCTTTCCCAGAAAGATGTGAAGCTTAGAGTCATACAACAAGACCCTTTGTCCTTTCTGGAATTGTTTGCGGGAGATTAACTAATCATGCCACCTCTTCAATCTCTGCTTTGCAACATTTGAATTACTATAGGCATCATTTCTCAGTTCCTCCATCTCATTAAGGTCTAAGAACCTCTTCATGTTGACTCTATTCAAGTCCATGTTGAGCTTTATATTCTACTTCCACGGGGAGATGACAAGGTTTGCCATAAACAAGACGATAAGGCGATATTCCAAGAATGGTCTTATAAGCTGTTCTGTAGGCCCACAATGATTCATGGAGCTTTATAGACCAATCTTTTCTGCTTGTATTCACCACCTTCATCAGTATGTTTTTGATCTCCCGGTTTGCAAACTCAACTTCCCCAGAAGTCTAAGGGTGGTAAGGTGTAGCTACCTTATGTTTTACCCTATACTTGGCTAAGAGAGTTTCGAACGACTTGTTACAAAAATGAGTACCCCCATCACTAATTATGTCTTTGGGTACCCCAAATCTCAAGAAAATGTTCTCCTTTAGAAATTTGAGAACAACTTTGTGGTCATTGTGTTTGCACGGGATTGCTTCAACCCATTTAGAAACATAATCCACCCCCACCAAGATGTAGAAGTAGCCAAAGGACATAAGGAAAGGTCCCATGAATTCAATGCCCTAGACATCGAAAAAATCAATGATTAAAATGGAATTCAAAGGCATCATTTTCCTTTGTGTCAACTTTCCAAGTCTCTGGCATCTTTCACAACTCCTGCACATGGTGTGGGCATCTTTGAAAAGTGAGGGCTAGCAGAAACCCGATTACAATACATTCATAGTTGTCTTCTATGAAGCAAAGTGGCCTCCACATATGCTTTCGTGGCAATGACCGAGAATCCCCTATTGCTCTTGCTCAAGGACACACTTTCGTATTATCTAGTCTGCACAATATTTGAATAGAAATAGCTCTTCCCAAAAGTAAGCATGATTTTTTGGAAATAAGTGCTTCTTGTCTTGAGCTTTCCACTCACTTAGAACTTCTTCGATAACTAGATAGTTAGCGATATGGGCATACCAAGGAGCGATTTCTGTTAGCATGAGCAACTCCTTTCGAAAATCATCATTGATTGACAAACAATGGGAATTATGTGCTATGTTCAGCCTTGAAAGATGAGTGGCTACCACATTATCCACTCCTCTCTTGTATTTGATTTGGAGATTGAATTCTTAAAGCAGTAAGATCCATCTAATCAACCTCGCTTTTGCATCCTGCTTGGTCAGCAAATATTTCAGAGCCAAGTAGTCAATGAAAACTATAATGAAAGACCCCACCAAGTAAGCGTGAAATTTGTCTAAGGCAAAAACTACAGCCAACAACTCTTTCTCCATGGTTGTGTAGTTTCTTTGTGCCTCATTCAACGTTTTTCTTGCATAGTATATCACATAGGGCTTTTCATCTTCTCTTTGCCCAAGGACAACTCCTATAGCGAAGTTGTTGGCATCACACATCACTTCAAATGGTAATTGCCAGTTGGGTGCCTTCACTATTCGTGTGGTTGTCAAAAATTGATTCAATTCTTCAAAACTTTGTTAACGTCAATCATCCCATACGAATTTAGTATCCTTTACCAATAGTTCACAAAGAGGTTTGGCGAGTTTAGAGAAATCTTTAATAAACCTTCTATAGAACCCAACATGGCCAAGGAATTGCCTTACTCTTTTGATAGTAGTAGGAGATGTGACTCATTCCCAATTGGTGTCTCAGCTGATTCATGTCCTCTTAATGGTCCTTGACAATGGTGCCATTTGATTCGTGTTCAGCTGGTGTCCCTTGAATGTGGTCCTCAGAAGGGAGTAATCAACAAAATTTATAACCTATATCACCATGCATTAGGATAGCTTTGGCTAATATAGCATAGTGGCTCTAAGATCGTTCACTAGGAAAGGTTTTCAACTTACAAGTGATACCAATTCAAAGTTGAATTGATGCTTTTTCATTTCAAGGTTAGCTTAAGAAGAAAACATAAACTTTGGTTGAAGAAGGATTTGTTTTAAGCTAACTAAAAAGAAAGTAATGGAAATTACTTATGAAGAAAAACATTCCTTGGAGTTTTAGGTTCACAAGGGAGGCTCCTCATGCAAAAACAAAGCTCCGGTCACTTGAATCTTTTCCTCGCATTAGAGAATTAACATATAGTTAATTCTCTAAACGGTGTTGTACAGATGCTTCCCTTTAATGGATTTCAGCACTAATTCCCTCTCACTAATGCAACTTGCAATGGCTCATGCCTCTCACCTAGCATTTGTTATTCAAGGTGATCATTAACCTTGGACTTCCCTTCTCAAGCTTGCAAGAGATAACTAATGGATGTCTCCTTAGAGTCCAAAAGCTTACCAAGTGTTGGCAATTCTAGAAAATCCTACCTTCAAGTCACCTCCCAAAAGCTCACAAGAGATAAACTAGTGCATCTCCATGGATGGAGATCACTTGCCTTACCAAGTGTTGGCTCAGGTGAATTGAAGGTGTTTTAAGTTAACTAAAAACATAGAAATCATTAATGGGTCGAACTTTCTCTTCATTAATGGCTAAAACAACAAAACTACCAATTCTTGCATTTAGGGCCTTACCTGGCAACCTTAGCTCCAAGGAACTAAAAGCCTAGCAACTCATTATCTGAGGAAACATCCTTAGAGCTTGTTTGGCTAGTAAGAAAAATTAAATAATATACAATACAATCAAAATGAGAAGGTAAGGCAGAACAAAGGCTCTGTATTTTACTTCCTTTCAAAACTATACAAAGGATGTCTATGAGAACAAGCTCCCCGACCTCCGTTGTAACGGAAATTACAAACATTATATATGAGGCTATTTACCCTTTGTTCTTGCTTAGTAACTAAGGAATCCTATGATAGGTGGATTACAAGGAGAGTTTGGGGATTTAGACATCAAATATCTAAAGCAAAAAATCTCAGAATGTCGGTCGCAAATGTCAGGAAGCTTTAGGAGAATTTCGCAGCCGTGCAAGATGGCTACAAAATTTTGCAACATGAAGGACACCATTTCGCAGCCAAAGGCTGATTTCGCAGCCATCCTCTTGTGATTTCGCAGCCAAAGGCTGATTTTCCAGCCCACGAAATTGGCCTTCAGCTTGGTGTGATCAGCTTCCAATGGTTGTAACTCCTTAATTTCAACTTCGAATCGTGTACCGTTTGAAGCGTTAGATTTCTAACTTCCCAAGCTTCGAAACAACATATAGTATGAATAATTTAAGCTCCAGGAAGTGCTCCAAAAGTGGCTGACAATGGATGTCCTCTAGAATGCTTCATGTTAGATTTTTCTCTTTGCTTTCCCTCCTTGCATTCATGACTTGCTTATGGCAAAGGGCTATAAAGCTTTAAAGCTTTGGTTCTTCATGTTTCTGAGCTTCCCATTACTTTGCCATGGATTCCAAAGGACTCTCCTCAATCTTGGATTGTTTTGGTGATCAAATTACTAACAAAAACACCAAAACTTACACAATTTGATTAGAAATGATTACAAAGGTCCTTAATATGTTGATTGGGTTAAAAGGTAATAACTACTACTCAAAAGTGTTTAAAAGAGTTAATTATAAGCTATCAAATAGCACTTTTTTGAGTAGTAATCACTCCCCCCAACCGACATATTACTAGTCCCTTAGCAATAAAGGAGAGAAAAAGTAAACTAAAAAGTAATATACTTTACAAGATCATTGATACGTTCCCAATTGATGTCTCAGGTGATTCATGTCCTCTCAATGGTCCCTGATAGTGGTACCATTTGATTCATGTCCAGCTGGTGTCCCTTGATTGTGGTCCTCAAAAGGGAGTAATCAAAAAAATTTATAACCTATTACACCATGTACTAGGATAGCCTTAGCTAGCATAGCATAGTGGCTCTAGGGTCGTTCACTGGGATGGGTTTTCACTTCACAATTGATATTAATTCAAAGATGAATTGGTGTTTTTTCATTCCAAGGTTAGCTTTAAAAGAAAACATAATCTTTGATTGAAAAGGTTGGTTTTAAACTAACCAAAAATAGTAACTGATTTTAATTACAAAGAAAAGTGTTTCTTGGAGTTTCAGATCACTAGGCTCAGATTCCTTGTACAAAAAGGGAGTTTCGGTCACTTGTTTCTTTTCCTCGCATTAGAGAATTAACATGTAGTGAATTCTCTAACCGGTGTGGTACAGATGCTTACCCTTAATGGATTCAAACACTAAATCCCTCTCACTGATGCATCTTGCAATGGCTCATGCCTCTCACCTAGCATTTGCCATTCAAGGTGATCTTTAACCTTGGGTTACCCGTCAAAAGCTCGCAAGAGATAACTAATGGATGTCTCCTTGGAGTCTAAAAGCTTACCAAGTATTGGCTATTCTAGAAAATCCCACCTTCAAACCACCTCCCAAAGGCTCGCAAGAGATAAACTAGTGTATCTCAATGGACAGAGACCACTTGCCTTACCAAGTGTTGGCCCAGGTGATTTAAAGGCGTTTTAAGTTAACTAAAAATATAAAAACCATTAACGGGTCACTTTCTCTTCATTAAAACTAAAACAACAAAACTTCCAATTTTTGCATGAGGAAACTTACTCGGATTTCTTCACTCCAAGAGACGAAGAGCCTAGCCTCTCATCCTCTGAGGAAAAATCCTCAGAGTTTGATTTGCTAGAAATAAAAATAACGAGAAAACAAAAATATGAAAGAAAAACAGAGCAAGTGCTCTGTAAAATATATTTCTTTTTTTCGCCGATTACATCATTATTTCGTGTAAAGAAAATTATAAAATATATATAAGAGGTTATCCACCCCTTTGTTCTTTCTTAAAGACTAAGGAATCCTATGATAGGTGGGTTACAAGGAGAGTTTGGGGATTTAGACATCAAATATCTAAAGCAAAATATCTCAAAATGTCGGTCGCAAATATTGGGAAGCTTCAGGAGAACACCGCTGTTGTGTGTGCAAGAGGGCTACGAAATTTCGTAGCAAAAAGGACAACATTTTGCAGCATTGGATTATTGACTTCTTGAGCTTCGAAACGACATATAGCATGCATAAATTGAACTCCATGAAGTGCTCCAAAAGTGGTTGACATGACTGTCATCTAGAATGCTTCATGTTAGATTTCTCTTTGCTTCTCCTCCTTGCATTCCGGATTTGCTTAAGGCAAAGGACTTTAAAGCTTCAATACTTTGGTTCTTCATGTTTCTGAGCTTTCCATTACTTTGCCATGGATTCCAAAGAACTCTCCTCAATCTCGGATTGATTTGGTGATCAAATTACTAACAAAAACACCAAAACTTACACAAAGTGATTAGAAATGATTGCAAAGGTCCTTAATATGTTAATTGGGTTAAAAGGTGATAACTACTACTCAAAAGTGTTTAAAAGAGTTAATTACAAGCTATAAAATAGCACTTTTTGAGTAGTAATCAATCATGCTGATCACTTCCAAAAAATTTTAAGTGGCATGATGATCAAACTCTCACATGAAACATTAAAGAAATATAAACTCAAATTTCAACAAGAGTTATCAAATAACTTGTCCAATCACAATTCATAAAGAGAAGGCATTATGCAAATTGAAGCTTTAAAAATTATTTCCACTTCCAAAGGACCAAACCTTACTCTTCCACAAAAATCTAAATGTTAGTTGATAGTTTCCGAATATAGTATACTGAACTAATCTCTCCCCCCAACCTAGTTCTTTTTCAACACTTAGCAAACTGACCAAATTCAATAGACTAAGAACGCACCCTTTTTGGTTCACAATTTTTTTTCATTGTAGGAGTACAAGGCTTAAAGGTATTCTTTTCTAAATTGTCCATGTAACGGGGGTCCATCGATGAATCCCAACCAATTAAGGTTTAGGGCATCAAGTTTTAAGGATCTTTCAACCACTAACTCCTCGGATTTTACCCCGGACTTTTGAAAATGAATTTTAACACCCAAGCACCTACAGTATGTTAAACTCCACCTATTCACCCTTGTAATGAGCATTGAGGTCGGTGACTCCCAACCAATGAAGGCTTAGGGCACCGTGTTTTAAAGATTTTCACCATATACCCCTCAGACCTTGGTCGCGTTTCAAGGCAAGTAAAACATTTTTCTTTCTTTCTTTTTTTATAAAGGCTCATTGGCCTTTTATAAGGTGTCCTAACACTATTAAAATAAGGTCAAAAGTACCAAGTCTAAATTTTCCTAAGTCAAGAGGGAAATAGTTTTTCATCTTATAATCGGAACCTATTGTGCACAGTGTGTGAATAGCTTAAAGTGAAAGAACTAAGGTTGAATTCAATAGAAGTTTCAGCAATTCATCAACTTTAGTAAGCATAATACAAACTCTAAGTCAAGTGAAAAACAAAAATTCAATTTCTCCCATTTCAATTTGAAAATTTTTCCTTAATAGCCATGGAGAGTAGAATAAAAAACTTTAAAAAATTTTAAAATTAAACAAAAATCAACTAAATTATCAAAATAACTTAGCATAAGTAACAAAAACTTCCTTCCTTAACTTTTTCTCCCCCCAACCAAGCTGAACATTATCCTCAATGTGGCATGAGCGATTGATATTATAGGGAGGAAGTGGTACCTCCTGAATGATATCAATTTCGAGTATTGATTGGAGAAACCACATGTTTCAAAAACAATAAAAGATATGAGTAGAGGAAATAAAATAAAATAATGCTAAGAGTGATCAAAAAGTGATAGATTCGTATTACTTCAATTCATGTAAGTACAAAATAGAGAACAAGTAATACAAGTAATCCCAGTATATAATACCAAAAGCATGGGATGTCATAAAGGACATACATAAATGAAATACATAAAGGAAATATATATATAAGAAACTATCAAAATGATCAAATGGTGGCTGGAGGATGATGTGGCGATGAAGGCTCAACTGCCTCTGCCTCTCGTGTAGTGGGCTCCTTAGGAGGCATAGTCTGCTCTACGAAAGGAAGGGCCTATGCTAGCTCTGGTGGGCTAGGAGTGGCATGCTCAGGAGCTGATATAATACCTAGATGATGCTAAATCTGCCTCAGGATGGCAGTGTGTTGGGTCTGAGTGGCGATAATCTGCTCCTGATGAGCACGAAGAGTTGTCATCTGCTGAGTGGGAATGCTTTGAGAAGTAGCCAATGCCTGGAAAGTGTGGCATAGGCCTCTATACTCGATAATGGGTATAACAATCCTTGGCTTAGCTGAAGGAGATGGCTCTGATGTGGGTGGAATAACAGGGGGAGTCTGTGGTGTGGCCTGAGGAGCAGAGGGTGGAACCTCTAGTATAGGCTCAGTAGAGGCCATTGTAGGGGCAGGTGGTGGAGTGTCAACTGGTATCTCAACTGGCTCCTCTAGATGCTCTGGTCCAGCTGGGGCTCCCTGGTCTGCACCATAGGCTGTCATACTCGTCCATCTATCGAGAGTGAATATCTCTCGACAAATGTGTCTACGCTCATGCTGAGGCTCTGCTGGGTATCCTAGGTGCTCCAAAATCTGGCATAACATAGGAGTAGCTTCTTCCTAATGGACCTTCTCTTCAAAGTACAGAAGAGCGGCCATGATGAGATGATGAGGGCCAAAGTAGTATCACTCAGATATCCTAAACAATGCCTCAAACAAAACTCCTCTCCTCTGCACCCAATGCTGAAGTGGAAAACTGTTATGGCGCAAGAGTGCATCAATGAAGAACATGCTAGGAGGGAGCTCCTTCCTTAAGATATAGTGGTGTAAGGATGCCCCTCTGGACAGAGTATGAACTATGTCACTCTGGGCAGGATGAGTCCAGACTTGAAAATCCTCTAGACGTGCTGACTCATAAGGAATATGGAGTGCCTCTGCTATATATTGAGCTCCTAGAATACCATGGCGTCCATCCATGGTAAAATGGATGACTGTAGGATCCCGGACCTGGTTTGTGGTCATGGACGGATAGAAGTCCAATGCCACGCAGGGATAGAAAAAATCCCTGGGAGTCAACAAATGCTCCATATGATACCTCTATAGCAGATGGAAGGAATCCTTGAGCTCAGGCTGAAGTTTGAAAGTGGCTATGTCGAAACAAAGCTCGGAGTGGAATGACATTGCCCTGCAATCCAAATTTCCTTCAATTGGTGGCTGTGTAACCATGGGGCATCTGATAACCACCTCAGGGGTCATGCCTGAGGGAATCTGAGACTCTTTTATTGCTATCTGAGATGGCTGAGGCTTTTTGGCAGGTGGTGGAGACTTTTTGACAGGTGGTGGAGATGGCGTAGGCTCTGATTCAGGCTCTGAAGATGACTCTATTAGATCAATTGGCTCAGAGACCTTGGCTTTCTTCTTTGGGGGACTGGTACCTGATTTTTGGCTATGGAAGAGCTCACACCGGCCATGGTAAGTGACCTTCGCGTGTTATAATGCCTGGGCGGAGGACTAACGGGTGCGTCCTCAACCAGAGGTGGGACGACTCGTGGCCGCGGAGGCTCGGATGTGGAGCCTTGGACAGGTGTGTCTTTTGGGATTCTTAGGCGAGTCGATGGGGACAAGGTCTTAGCTCCTCGAGTTCTAGCCATAGCTGTGTGGAGAAGACGGCCGGAGGTGCGCGCGGCTTGCTCAGGCGGAGGAGGCAGACAGGAGGGTGCTTTGGCTTGGCTCCTCTTAGTACCTTTTTGAAGTTCAAATGACCGGTTAGAATAGGAAAAATGGAATTTATACCATTTAAAAGGATGCCAAGGGACACTTTTCATTTTCGCAGCAGGGGGGTAGTTTCGCAGTGGGAGGCATTTCGGCAACATTTTCGCGGCCCATTTTGCAGCTACGAAATGAGGGTGCGGCGCTGCGAAATGGCACTCGTGTGCCAAGGGGTGGTTTTGCAGCTACGAAACCACCTACGAAATGGGGTCTCGGCTGCAAAATGAGGGATTCTAAGGCGTGGAGATTTCGCAACCATTTCGCAGCTGCGAAATGAGTGTACGGGGCTGCGAAATGTCACTAGTGTGCCAAGGGTTAGTTTCGCAGCTGCGAAAATTTTCGCAAAGGGGGATAGGAGGCTGCGAAATCATTTCACAGCGGGAAACGATTTTCACAGCGGATGCTTGGGGGCTGTGAAATTATTTTGCAGCCAAGGGCCATTTTCGCAGGGGCCCTTTTTAGGCTGCGAAATTTCGCAGACCATGCTTTCTCCTTGTTTTTGAGCTCCTCTTGGTTCCTAGCTTCCTTCTTTCAATTTCCTTGCAATTCCTCTTGATTTTGATCATTCAAAAAGATTAAGTTACATATAAATAACACAATTTAAGACAAAAATTATAATCAAAACAATTTACAAAGCTTATAAATTAACACAATTAAACAAAAATATGGACTTTGGTGAAACCAATTCCATCTAACCCTTCTCTGATTAGGCTTTTTATGGCTCAAGGAGGTTGATTTCCTCATTTTCTTGCTTGAATGGCTCAATGAATGGCTTGAGACGATGACCATTGACTTTAAAGATGTTTGTACCATTGGAATTCAATAATTCCACCACTCCATTGAGATGCACTTGGTGAATAATGAAAGGACCTATCCACCTTGACTTGAGCTTCCTAGGAAAGATATGGAGCCTTGAATCATAGAGTAAGACTCTTTGTCCTTTCCGGAAATTCTTTGTTGGAGATTAATTGATCATGCAACCTCTTCATCCTTTGTTTTGCAACTTTGGAATTGATGTAAGCATCATTTCTTAATTCTTCCATCTCATTGAGGTCTAAGCACCTCTTTGCCCCGGCTTTGATCAAGTCCATGTTTAACCTCTTGATTGCCCACCAAGCCTTATATTCAACTTCCACAAAGAGATGGCATGCTTTGCCATAGACTAGGCGATAGGGAGACATACCAAGAATAGTCTTGAAAGTTGTTCTATATGCCCATAATGAATCATGAAGCTTAATACACCAATCTTTTCTACTCGTGATCACCACTTTCATCAATATGTTCTTGATTTCTCTGTTTGCTAGCTCCACTTGCTCGAAAGTTTGAGGGTGATAAGGTGTAGTTACCTTATGCTTCACTCCATACTTGGCTAATAGGGTTTCAAAAGGTTTGTTGCAAAAATGAGTACCTCCATCACTGATTATGGCCTTGGGCACCCCAAATCTTGAGAAGATGTTCTCCTTAAGAAATTTGAGAACCACCCTGTGATCATTATGTTTACAGGGGATTGCCTCAACCCATTTAGAAACATAGTCCACCCCCACCAAAATATAAGAGTTACCAAAAGACATTGGGAAAGGTCCCATGAAGTCAATACCCCAAACATCAAAGAGATCAACTATTAGGATGAGGTTTATGGGCATTTGATTTCCTTTTGTTAGCTTCCCGAGCCTTTGGCATCTATCACAGCTCCTACACATGATGTGGGCATCTTTGAAAAGTGATGGGCAAGTAAACCTTGATTGCAACACCTTCATGGCTATTTTTTGAGAGGCAAAATGGCCTCCACATGCATTCTCATGGAAATGGCTGAGGATTCCTTATTGCTCTTCTTCAGGGACACACTTCCTTATTATTTGATCCACATAATACTTGAAAAGAAAAGGCTCTTCCCAATAATAAGCATGAATCTTTGCAAAGAAGTGCTTCACGTCTTGTGCTTTCCACTCAATTGGAACTTCACCAGTAACCAAATAGTTAGCAATATGAGCATACCAAGGAGTTTTCTCTAGCAACATGAGTGATTCCTCAGGAAAGTCATCATTAATAGGTCAGACATGGGAATTGTGTGCTATAGCCAACCTTGAAAGGTGGTCAGCTACCACATTCTCCACTCATTTCTTGTCTTTGATTTGGAGATCGAACTCTTGTAATAAAAGAATCCATCTAATCAACCTTGCTTTTGCATCTTGCTTTGTCAATAAATACTTCAAGGTTGAATGGTCAATGAAAACAATGATGAAAACCCTACCAAATAAGCATGGAAACTTGTTTAAGGCAAACACCACAGCTAACAATTCTTTCTCTGTAGTTGTGTAGTTCCTTTGAGCTTCGTTCAATGTCTTGCTTGCATAGTAGATCACATAGGGCTTCCCATCTTCTTTTTTGCCAAGTACAGCTCTTATAGCAAAGTCACTGGCATCACACATTACTTCAAAGGGTAGTTTCCAGTTGGGGGCCCTCGCTATTGGAGCAGTTGTCAAAAATTACTTCAATTGATCAAAACTCTTCTGACATCTTTCATCCCATATAAACTTAGCATCCTTAGTTAAAAGTTCACAAAGAGGCTTTGAAAGCTTAGAGAAGTCTTTTATAAATCTCCTATAGAACCCTACATGGCCAAGGAATTGCCTTACTCCTTTTATAATTGTTGGGGATGGCAATTTGACAATAAGTTCCACCTTTGCTTTATCAACTTCAATGCCTTCCTCGGAGATGATATGGCCAAGGACAATTCCTTGATGTACCATAAAGTGGCATTTCTCCTAGTTGAGCACCAAGTCATTTTCAATGCATTTGTTAAGAACCGCTTCCAAATTGACTAAGCATTCTCATTTTCAATGCATCTGTTAAGAACCGCTTCCAAATTGACTAAGCATCTTCAAATGTACCTCCATATATGGTGATGTCATCCATGAAAACCTCCATAATTCGCTCCATCATATCACTGAAGATACTAAGCATACATCTTTGGACTGTTGCAGGTGCATTGCATAAACCAAAAGGCATTCTTCTGTAGGCGTATGTTCCAAATGGACATGTGAAAGTGGTCTTCTCCTGATCTTCAACATCAATTTCAATTTGAAAATACCCTGAGTACCCGTCCAAGAAACAAGAGAAAGGATGGCCAGAGACTCTCTCCCACACTTGATCAATAAATGGGAGTGGAAAATGATCTTTTCTTGTCACGGCATTCAATTTCCTATAGTCAATACACACCCTCCAACCTGAAGTGAGGCGTGTAGCAATTTCTTCTCCATCTTCATTTTGAACCACAGTAATCCCTGACTTCTTTGGTACCACTTGAGTAGGACTCACCCAAGGGCTATCAGATATGGGATAAATAATGCCCGCTTAAAGTAGCTTCAGCACCTCAGCTCGCACCACCTCTTGCAAATAAGGATTCAATCTTCTTTGAGGTTGACGAATTGGTTTAGCTTCTTCCTCCATATATATGTGATGTGTACAAACCAAAGGAGTAATGCCTTTCAAGTCAGATATTTGCCATCCTATTGCTTTCTTACACCTATTAAGAACTTCAAGTAGAGAAATCTCCTGATGAGTAGTAAGAGATGAAGATATAACAACAGGGCATTGGTTATTTTCTTCCAAGTATGTGTATTTCAACTCCATGGGCAGAGGTTTCAAATTGAGCTTTAGGATCTCTTCCTTAGTAGCTTCTTGTGCCTCATCTTCATTGAATAAAGGTAGAATCTTTTTTTCCTCCTCCAACCTTGTAGAGTAGCAAGCACATCAGCGGGTTCAGAAAACCCTTCTTTAAGATCCTCAAGACTTTCATTCAACTTGTCTTGCATATTCTGATTATGATGCTCCTCCACTAGAGTGTCAATAATGCATACCTCTTCTGGACTTTCTTCTTCTTCCGGAGTGATTAGCTTCTTAGACATATAAAAGATATTGAGCTCAAGTGTCATGTTACCAAAAGTGAGTTGCATAAGTCCATTCCTACAATTGATGATTGCATTTGAGGTAGCAAGGAATGGTCTTCCAAGGATGATAGGAATATAATTAGCTTCCTTAACAAAGGGGTCCATATCAAGAACAACAAAATCTACTGGATAGTAGAAATTATCAACTTGAACTAAGACATCTTCAATTATCCCCCTTGGAATTTTCACTAATCTATCAGCTAAAGATAGAGTGATTGATGTTGGCTTCAATTCACCAAGTCCCAATGGATTGTAGACAGAGTATGATAGCAAATTCACATTGCTCCCAAGTCTAATAAAGCTTTTTCCACTACCTTTCCCCCGATCATGACTGAAATTGTAGGACATCCCGGATCTTTGTACTTCAAAGGAGACTTGCATTGTATCATGATACTTACTTGCTCAATCAAGAAGGCTTTCTTATTCACATTCAACCCTCGTTTGATAGTACACAAGTCCTTTAGGAATTTTGCATATGTTGGAACTTGCTTAATCATATCCAGCAATAGAATATTGACTTTCACTTGTCTCAATACTTCAAGGATTTCTGATGCATTTTTTATCCCTTTTTTCCCATGCAAAGCTTGAAGAAAAGGTGGAGAGATGTGTTTCCTCATAATTTCTTACTCTTTCTCCAGATTTGCATTCACTGTTGAATCATGGTCCTCTTTCCCTTCACTGATATATTTCTTCTTTCCTTTGATTTCCTCCCTCTTCTTTGTCTCTTCTTCTTCTTTCTCTTCAACATATGCCTTGGGTGTTGGTAACTCAACCTTTTTACCACTCCTTAGAGTGATCAAGGCTTTGACATCTCTCACCTGTGAAGATTCTCCCTCATGAGTTTCCACTTCATGGATACCCTTGGGGTTTTGGTGAGGTTGAGAAGGAAATCTACCCTTCTCTTGCACTGTGTTCAAGTTAGTGAGTCTTGAGATTGAGTATTGGAGATTATCTATCTTCTGAGATAAGTCATTTTGCATCCCATCCATCCTTTTATTCAAAGTATTCTCTACACTGTCAATTCTTTGACTGAGTTGAGCATTGATGGATTTTTGGTCTCCAACAAAATCTCCCACAACCTTGCTGAGATTCACTATTGCTTGTTCAAGACTTGAAGCTTATTGAGATGGTTGAGCCGACTGTTGGTACTGAGGCGCTCTTTGCTTCCATGAAAAATTTGGATGATTCCTCCAACTTGAGTTGTAAGTGTTTCCATACGAAGCATTGCTACTGGGCTTGAATTGTCCAATGACATTTGCTTGATCTCCAAACATTTCTCTAGCAGCTGAATTGTAGGGCACTCCTCCACCAAGTGTTCATAAGATTGACAAATAGAACATGGCTTTACTTGCACTGGCGTTTCAGCAACAGCTTGCACTTCATGCATTTTTTCAGTTCTAACTCCTCCAATCTTCTTGTCATAGCTACAAATTTTGCTCTCATATCAACATCTTCATTCAAGGTGTACATCCCAGCCTTAGCATGAAAAGCATTCGGTTGAGACTTCATCTTTCCCACTTCTCCTTTGTTCGGTTCATCCCATCCCCTTGAGACTTCAGCCACATAACTTAAGAAATCCATAGTTTCCTCCGGATTCTTACGTATGAAATCCCCTCCACACATTGTTTCGAGGAGTTGCTTCATTGAGGAAGACATCCCATCATAGAAATAACTCACCAATAGCCATGTATCAAAACCATGGTGAGGACAAGCATTGATGGCTTCCATGTATCTTTCCCAACACTCATAGAATTTCTCATTCTCTTTAGCTGAGAAGTTTGAAATTTGCCTTTTTAAGCCATTTGTTTTGTGAGTAGGAAAAAACTTCTTGGGGAATTCAGCTTGTAAATCAGTCCAAGTACGGATACTCCTTGGCCTTAAAGAATTAAGCCAAATCTTGGCCTTATCCTTTAAAGTAAAAGGAAATAGCTTAAGCCTCATTAAGTTGATTGAAGCTCCTTCCTCTTAGAATGTATTACAAACATCTTCAAATTCCTTAATATGTGCATAGGGATTCTCACTTTTCATTCCATGGAAAGTTGGTAGAAGTGGAACAATATGTGGTCTGATCACTAGCTGCTCTATAAGGGGCACTATATATGATGGTGTACTCATACGAGGTGGATGCATGCGGTCCCTCATTGATCTGAATTCATTGGGATTGTCCTGATGACCATGGTGACTATGCTAATCTTCAGGCATAGTTTCCATGATGTTCAAGCTCAATTCCAATTCCTTGTTATGAGGTGTTTCACGTTTAACAAACCTTCCTCCACTATCTCGTATCCAATTTGGCATACATAACTAGTATCCACTATAACAAAAACAAACAAAAAAGAAAACAAAAGAAAACAAGACTACAAAAAGACTTAGATTAACTAAAACTAGATTAAAAGATATGTTAGAATATGAACAAGTAAAAGAAACAATTAAAAGAGTTAGTAAAATGAAAGAAAAATCACCAAACTTGTGATGAAAATCACAAGTACGTTGAAATAATATCATTCTGAAGTTGGCACCTTCCCCAGCAACGGCGCCATTTGACTCATTCCCAATTGGTGTCTCAACTGATTCATGTCCTCTCAATGGTCCCTGACAATGGTGCCATTTGATTCGTGTCCAGCTGGTGTCCCTTGATTGTGGTCCTCAGAAGGGAGTAATCAACAAAATTTATAACCTATATCACCATGCATTAGGATAGCTTTAGCTAATATAGCATAGTGGCTCTAGGATCATTCACTGGGAAGGGTTTTCAACTTATAACTGATACCAATTCAAAGTTGAATTGGTGCTTTTTCATTTCAAGGTTAGCTTAAGAAGAAAACATAAACTTTAGTTGAAAAAGGATTTGTTTTAAGCTAACTAAAAAGAAAGTAATGGAAATTACTTATGAAGAAAAACATTCCTTGGAGTTTTAGGTTCACAGGGGAGGCTCCTCATGCAAAAACAGAGCTCCGGTCACTTGAATCTTTTCCTCGCATTAGAGAATTAACATATAGTCAATTCTCTAAACGGTGTTGTACAGATGCTTCCCTTTAATGGATTTCAGCACTAATTCCCTCTCACTGATGCAACTTGCAATGGCTCGTGCCTCTCACCTAGCATTTGCTATTCAAGGTGATCATTAACCTTGGACTTCCCTTCTCAAGCTCGCAAGAGATAACTAATGGATGTCTCCTTAGAGTCTAAAAGCTTACCAAGTGTTGGCAATTCTAGAAAATCCTACCTTCAAGTCACCTCCCAAAAGCTCGCAAGAGATAAACTAGTGCATCTCCATGGACGAAGATAACTTGCCTTACCAAGTGTTAGCTTAGGTGAATTGAAGGTGTTTTAAGTTAACTAAAAACATAGAAATCATTAATGGGTCACACTTTCTCTTCATTAATGGCTGAAACAACAAAACTACCAATTCTTGCATTTAGGGCCTTACCCGGCAACCTTAGCTCCAAGGAACTAAAATCCTAGCCACTCATTCTCTGAGGAAACATCCTCAGAGCTTGTTTGGCTAGTAAGAAAAATTAAATAATATACAATACAATCAAAATGAGAAGGTAAGGCAGAACAAAGGCTCTGTATTTTACTTCCTTTCAAAACTATACAAAGGATGTCTGTGAGAACAAGCTTCCAGACCTCCATTGTAATGGAAATTACAAACATTATATATGAGGCTATTTACCCTTTGTTCTTGCTTAATAACTAAGGAATCTTATGATAGGTGGATTACAAGGAGAGTTTGAGGATTTAGACATCAAATATCTAAAGCAAAAAATCTCAAAATGTTGGTCGCAAATATCGGGAAGCTTCAGGAGAATTTCACAGCCGTGCAAGATGGCTGCGAAATTCACAGCATGAAGGACACCATTTCACAGAAAAAGGCTGATTTCGCAGCCCACGAAATTGGCCTTCAGCTTAGTGTGATCAGCTTCCAATGGCTGTAACTCCTTCATTTCAACTCCAAATCATGCACCGTTTGAAGCGTTTGATTGCTGACTTCCCAAGAACAACATATAGTATGCATAATTTGAACTCCAAAAAGTGCTCCAAAAGTGGCTGTCCTCTATAATGCTTCATGTTAGATTTTTCTCTTTGCTTTCCCTCCTTGCATTCATGACTTGCTTATGGAAAAGGGCTATAAAGCTTCAAATATTTGGTTCTTCATGTTTCTAAGCTTCCCATTGCTCTGCCATGGATTCCAAAGAACTCTGCTCAATCTCAGATTGTTTTGGTGATCAAATTACTAACAAAAACACCAAAACTTACACAATTTGATTAGAAATGATTGCAAAGGTCCTTAATATGTTAATTGGGTTAAAAGGTAATAACTACTACTCAAAAGTGTTCAAAAGAGTTAATTATAAGATATCAAATAGCACTTTTTGAGTAGTAATCAAGATGTCAGCTTGATAATAAGTTCAACCTTAGCTTTTTCCACTTTAATGCCTTTCTTGGAGATGATATGCCCAAGGACAATTCCTTGGTGTACCATAAAATGGCATTTCTCCTAGTTAAGCACCAAGTCTTTTTCAATGCATCAGCTCAGAATAGATTCCAAGTTAGCTAAGCATTCCTCAAATGTGCTTCCGTATATGGTGATATCGTCCATAAAGACTTCCATAATATGCTCCACCATATCCCTAAAAATGCTTAACATGCATATTTGGAATGTTGCGGGTGCATTGCATAAGCCAAAAGGCATTCTTCTATAGGCATAAGTTCTGAATGGGCATGTAAAGGTGGTCTTCTCTTGGTCTTCAACAACAATTTCAATTTGAAAATACCCAAAGTAGCCATCTAAAAAATAATAGAAAGGATGGCCTGAGACTCTCTCAAGCACTTGATCCATAAACGGTAACGAGAAATGGTCCTTCTTTATCACAATATTCAACTTCCTGTAGTCAATACACACCCTCCAACCTGAAGTGAGGCATGTAGAAACTTCCTCTCCCTTATCATTTTGCACCATAGTGATCCTAGATTTCTTGGGCATGACTTGCGTAGGACTCACCCATGGACTATCTGATATGGGGTAGATAATACCGGCCTGAAGTAGCTTAAGCACCTTAGCTAGCACCACTTCTTGCATGTGAGGGTTCAACCTTCTTTGAGGTTGACGAATTGGCTTAGCTTCTTCTTCCATGTATATATGATGGGTACAGATTAAGGGCTGATCCCCTTTAGATTAGAGATTTTCCACCCTATATCGCCTTCTTACATCTCCTAAGGACTTCAAGTAGACAATCTAAGAGATGAAGAAAAAACAACATGGCTTTGCTTGTTCTTTTCTAGTTATGCATACTTCAACTCCGTGGGTAATGGCTTCAGAATAAGCTTTGGGGGCTCCTCCTTAACAGCTTATTGCATCTCCACCCCATTGAATAAAGGTAGAATTTCTTCCCGCCCCTTCAAAGGGTAAAAAGTAGCTAGCAACTATGAGGGTTCAGGTGACCCTTCATCAAGATCCCCAAAACTCTCATTCAAATCTTCTAGCATTTTCTTATCACAATGCTCCTCCACTAGGTTGTCAATCGTACACACCTCTTCTGGTCCTTCTTCTTCTTTCGGATGGAATTGTTTCTTGCATAAGTAGAAGATGTTGAGTTCCATTGTCATGTTGCCAAATGAGAGTTGCATCATTCCATTTCTACAATTGATAATGGCATTTGATGTAGCTAGGAATGGTATTCCAAGTATAATAGGGACACGGTTGGTTCCTTTTGCACTGGGATTTGTATCCAAGACAACAAAATCCACTGGGTAGTAGAATTTGTCAATTTGAACTAAGACATCTTCAATTATGCCTCTTGGAATTTTCACAAATCTATCTGCTAGAGATAAAGTGATTGATGGTAGCAAATTCACACTTGCTCCCAAGTCCAACAAAGCTCTTTCCACAGACACTCCTCCAATCATCACTGAGATGGTAGGGCAGCCCGGATCTTTGTATTTTACTGAAGACTTGCACTGTATAATGGAACTTACTTGCTTAGTCAAGAAGGCTTTCTTGCTTACATTCAACCCTCTTTTTATAGTGCATAAGTCATTCAGGAATTTTGCATAAGTCGAAACTTGTTTAATCATGTCTAGCAAAGGAATGTTAACCTTCACTTGCCTCAATACTTCAAGAATTTTTGATGCATTGTTGATTCCCTTTTTTCCATGCAAAGCTTGGAGAAAAGGTGGAGGTGTGTGGTTCTTCCTCATATCTTCTTTGAGAATGGTCCTCTCTAATCCTTCATTTACAGTAAAATCATGGTCCTCCTTCTTTGTGTTGTTTCTTGGTCTCTTTCCTTTGAACTCCTCATTCTTTTCTTCCTCTGCTTCCCTATTTGTTAATTTCTTTGGCTTGGTTGTTGGCAGATCAACCTCTTTACCACTCCTTAGAGTGATCACCGCTTTAACTTCCCTCACCTGTGAAGATTCTCCTTCTTGAGCCTCCACTTCATGGATAACCTTTGGATTTTGATGAGGTTGAGAAGGAAACCTTCCCTTCTCTTGCACTATGTTGAGGTTGGTGAGCCTGGAGAATGAGTACTGAAGATTATCTATCTTTTGAGATAGATCATTTTGCCTCCCATCCATCTTTTTGTCTAAACTGTCAATTCTTTGACTGAGCTGAGCATTGATGGATTTATGGTCTCCAACAAAATCTCCCACGACCTTGCTAAGATTCACAATGGTTTGTTCAAGATTTATGGCTTGCGGAGGTGCTTAGCCGATTTGAGTGTACTGAGGTACCCTTGGTTTCCAGGAGAAATTCGGATGGTTCCACCAATTTGCATTGTAGGTATTACCATATGAAGCATTATTATTGGGCTGAAATTGTCCAATAACATTTACTTGATCCCTAAACATTTCTCTCATAGCTGGAATCGTAGGACACTCCGCCACCACGTGCTTAAAAGATTGAAAAATGGAACATGGCATAGCTTGCACTGGTGTTTCAGCAACGGCCTACACTTTGCGTATCTTCTTAATTTCTAACTCCTCCAATCTTCTTGCCATAGCTGCGAATTTTACTTTCATATCCATATCTTCATTCAGCGTATACATCCCAGCCTTAGCATTAGAAGCACTAGGTTGAGAATTCATTTTTCCCACTTCTCTGGCATTCGGTTCATCCCATCCTCGTGAAACTTCAGCTACATAACTCAAGAAATCCATGGCTTCCTCTGGATTCTTACTCATGAAGTCTCCTCCACACATCATTTTCAAGAGTTGCTTCATTGCGGAAGACATTCTGTCATAGAAATAGCTCACCAATAGCAATGTATCAAAGCCATGGTGAGGACAAGTGTTGATCGCTTCCATGTATCTTTCCCAACACTCATAGAATTTCTCATTCTCTTTAGCTGAGAAATTGGAAATTTGCCTTTTCAAGCCATTGGTCCTATGAGTCGGGAAAAATTTATTGAGAAATTCAGCTTGGAAATTAGCCCAAGCTCGAATACTGCTTGGCCTTAGAGAATTAAGCCAAACTTTGGCCTTATCCTTCAAGGTAAAAGAAAATAACTTTAGCCGCATCAAGTTAATGGAAGCTTCTCCTTCTTGGAACGTATTACAAACTTCTTCAAATTCTTTGATATGGGCATAGGGATTCTCCATTTCCATGCCGTGAAAAGTAGGTAGAAATGACACAATATGTGGTCTGATCACTAGTTGCTCTGTAGGTGGCACTATACATGATGGTGCACTCATATGAGGTGGATGTATGCGGTCCCTTATAGATCGGAATGCATTTAGATTGTCCTCCTGAGCGTGTTGACTATTTCGATCTTCAGGTGTAGCCTCCATGATATTCAAGCACAACTCCAACTCTGTCTCATGAGGATTTTCAATTTTTACAAGTCTTCTCCCACTATCTCGTATCCAATATGGCATACACAACTAGCAATAACTGAAATAAAAACAAGAAAAACAAGAAAAACAGGAAAAACAAAAGAAAGAAAAAAAACAAATCTAGAAAAAGATTAAAGTTAACTAAAAACAAATCAAAAGGTAAATTAAAACAAGATCAAATAAATAAAAAAACAAATAAGAAAAAGGCTTGTAAAAGAAAAGAAAAATCATCGAACTTGTGAAAAAAATCACAAGTGTTCTGAAAAAGTTATATCACTATGAAGTGGCATCATCCTTGGCAAAGACGCCATTTGATTTGTTTCCAATTGGTGTTCTTTTTAATTCAGTCCTCAGACGGGAGTTATCAACAAAATTTATAAACCTAATTCACCGTATACTAGGGTAGCATAGCTAGCATAGCATAGTGGTTCTAGGATCGTCCACATGGATGGGTTTTCATATCACACATGATATTAGTTTAACGTACGAAAATAATGTTTTTCTTTTAGAAGTTAGCTTTAAAAGAAAACATAATTATGGCTGAAAAAGATTGGTTTTAAGCTAACCAAAACTAATAACTAAGATTAATTACAAAGAAAAGGTTTCTTGGAATTTCAGGTCACTAAGTTCAGGTTCCTTATACAAAAGGGGAAGATTCCGGATCTTTTCCTCGCATTGAGGATTTAACCTATAGTTATTTCCCAAACCGGTGTGTTACAGCTGCTTCCCACTAATGGTTTCAAACACTAAAGCCTCTCACTGAATCATCTTGCAATGGTTCATACCTCTCACCTGGTATTGGCCATTTAAGGTGATCCTTAACCTTGGATTACCCTTCAAAAGCTCGCAGGAGATAACTAATGGATGTCTACAAGAAGTCCGAAAAGCTTATCAAGTGTTGGCTATTCTAGGTAATCCTATCTTTAAACCACCTCCTAGAGGCTTGTAAGAGATAACAAATGGATCTCTATGGATTAAGTCCGACAAGCTTACCAAGTGTTGACCCAGGTGATTTTAAGGGATTTTAAGTCAACTATAAAAATAAAAACCATTAATGGGTCACAACCTCATTTCATTTAAAACTGAAATAAGGAAAACACCCATTTTTGTATCCAGATCTCTTACCTAGCTTCCTTTACTCCAAGGAACAAAAAGTTAAGCCACTCATCCTCTGAGAAAACGTCCTCAGAGGTTGCTTGACTATAAAGAAAATAAAAGACAAAATTAGAAGGTAAGACAGAGCAACGCTCTATATTTTTTTACTTACTAAAAATAATGTACAAGTGATCTCCAAGGACTTCTTTTGAGATTCTGAGATTAGGAGATTGGAGATATTACAAAAGAGATATTTTTACAACCTATATAGAGAGATATTTTTAACCCCTCACTTAAATATCCTAAATATCTAAAAATATCTTCAATTGATTACAAGGAGAGAATAGGTAATTACACAAAATATCTTGAAATAAAAATCTAACGGAGTCGACAAGAAAATATTTGAAGATTACACAGGGAGATTTCACGAGGAATTGCGAAATTCATTTTCTTTAGCTTCGGTTTCGCAAGTCTGCGAAATTCGTTCTTCACAGTTTCACAAGGTTGTGAGGATTTCGCAAGGTTGTGAAATTAATTCTTCATGGCCTTGCTCCCTATGTTGCAGCATGCACTCCTCTTGGGTATTTCGCAAGTTTGCGAAAATTTTGCAAAGCCATGTAAAATTATTGGATGTTAGATTCCTTCTCTGATTCTCTTCCTTGCACACTTGATTGGTTTGGAAAAGGCTTCGAAGCTCTCCAAGACTTGAATTCTTCATGTCTTGAGCTTCAACTTGCTTTTCCATGAACTAAACAAAGTCTTCCCTCATTCTTGGCTCGTTTTACTAATAAAAAAGCTATTAACAACACCAAAACTTGCCAAAAATTGATTAGTACACTTGCAAAGGTCCTTAATGTGCCAATTGGGTTAAAAGGTATTAATTACTACTTAGAAGTGTTTGAAAAGAGTTGATTTTAGGTTATAAAATAACACTTTTTGAGTAATAATCAATATGAATTGCTTAGGGTCATGGATTATATGAACAACTCTGGGTTGTGAGCATAAGATTGTAGATGTTGTTAACAACTTAGGGTTGTGGATAAGATGAATGACTCTAGTTCATTAGCTTAGGCCTCTAGATTCTATGAACAAAATAGGGTTGTGGTTGAGAAGAAAGACTTTGTGTCATAAGCTCAAGGCTTTAAATGCTATGCACAACTTAGAGCTATCAATGACATGAAAGACTCTAGGTTGTGAGTTCAAGGCTCTAGATGTTATGAACATCTTAGGGCAGTGGTTGACATGAACAAATCTAGGTCGTGAGCTCAAGGCTCTAGATGCTATGAATGACTCAGGGTTGTGGTTAACACGAACACTTCTAGGCCATGAGCTTAGGACTTTAGATACTATGAACAACTTAAGGTTGTAATTACCATGAACAACTTTGGGTCATGTGCGTAAGGTTCTAGATGCTATTAACAACTCAAGGTTATGGATGACATGGATGACTCCAGGTTGTGAGCTCAGGCCTCTAGATTTTATGAACAACACAAAGTTGTGGTTAACATGAAAGACTCTGATTCATGAGTTCTAGGCTCTAGATGCTATGTACAACTTAAGGTTGTCGATGACATGAAAGACTCTGGGTCATGAGCTTAGGGCTCTACATGCTATATACAAGTCTGGGTTGTTGATGACATGAAAGAGTCTAGGTGATGAGCTTATGGCTCTTGATAGTATAAACAACTCAGGGTTGTGGATGACATAAATGACTATAGGTCATGAGCTTAAGGCTCTAGATGCTATGAACAACTCAAAGTTGTGGATGACATGTTGTACTATGGGTCATGATCTTAGGACTTCGGATGCTATGAACAACTCAGAGTTGTTGATTATAGGTACGACCCAGGATCCCGTGAGCTCAGACCTCTTAATGCTATGAACCACTTAGGGCCATGGATGATATGAATGATTCTACAGCATGAGCTCAATCCTTTAGATACTATGAACTACTTAGGGCTATGGAAGATATGAAAAACTCAAGGTTTTGATGTCAAGGTTCTAGATGCTATGAACATATTAGGGCTATGGTTGACAAGATTGACTCCAGGTCTTGAGCTCAAGGCGCTAGATGCTATAAAAAACTTAGGGTTGTTGATGGCATTTACAGTCCAGCTTATGAGTTTAAGGCTTTAGATACAACAAACAACTTAGGGTGGTGGTTGACATGAAAGACTCTAGGTTCTGAGCCTAGGGTTTTAAAATCTATGAACAACTCATAGTTGTGGATGATATGGAAGACTTAGGATCTCGTGAGCTTAGGCCTATAGATGTTCCGAACTGTTCTAGGTTATGGGTGATATGAATGATTCTATGTCATGAGATCAAGCCTCTAAATTCTATGAACCACTTTATACGGTGGAAGGTGTGAATGACTCTAAGTTGTGAGATTAGGACTCTAGATGCTACTAACAAACAAGGGTTGTGGATGACATGAACAATTCTGGGTCATGGGATCAAGCCTCTATATTTTATGTAATGCTCAAGGTTGTGGTTGACATCAAAGACTTCTAGTTATGAGCTTAGAGCTCTAGATGTTATGCAAAACCTAAAGCTATCGATGACATGAAAAACTCCGAGTCCTGAGCTGAGGGATTTAGATGCTACACATATGTCAAAGCTGTCGATGACATGAAAGACTCTGGGTCAAGAGCTTAGGTCTCTGGATGTTATAAATAACTTAGGGTTATGGTTGTCATGAATGAAACCAAGTCGTGAGCTTAAGGTTGTTAATGTTAGGAACAACTCTCGGCTATGGATGACATGAGCTACTCTTGTTCAAAGGCCTAGGGCTTTAGATGCTATGAAGAGCTCAAAGTTATGGATGATATGAATTACCTGGGATCCTATGAGCTTAAGCCTCTAGATCTTATGAATTGCTTAAAGCTGTGGATAATGTGAATGATTCTCCATCATGAGCTCAAGCCTCTAGATGCTATGAATTACTCAAGCTACAGATGACATGAACGACTCCAGGTTGTAAGCTCAAGAATGTAAATGTCATCAATAACTCAGGGTTATGAATAACATGAATGGCTCTAGTTCATGAGATAAGGCTGATTCATGCCCAATTGGTGTCTCAGCTGATTCGTGTCCAGCTGGTGCTCCTTGATTGAGAGAGTAATCAACAAAATTTATAACCTATTACACCATATACTAGGGTAGCAAAGACAAAGCTACTATAGCATAGTGGCTCTAGGATAGTTCACTGGGATGGGTTTTCACTTCACAAATGATATTAATTTAAAGTTGAATTGGTGCATTTTCATTTCAAGGTTAGCTTTAAAAGAAAACATAAAGATGTTTGAATGAAAAAAGTTTGGTTTTAAACTAACCAAAAACAGTAACTGATTTTACTTACAAAGAAAAGTGTTTCTTAGAGTTTCAGATTACTAGGCTCAGATTCCTCATACAAAAAGGGAGTTCCGGTCACTTGTTTCTTTTCCTCGCATTAGAGAATTAACATATAGTTCCTTCTCCAACTGGTGTTGTACAGATGCAGCCCATTAATGGGTTCAAATACTAAATCCCTCTCACTGATGCATCTTGCAATGGCTCATACCTCTCACCTAGCACTTGCCATTCAAGGTGATCTTTAACCTTGGATTACCCGTCAAAAGCTCGCAAGAGATAACTAATGGATGTCTCCTTGGAGTCCAAAAGCTTACCAAGTGTTGGCTATTCTAGAAAATCCTACCTTTAAGTCACCTCCCAGAAGCTCGCAAGAGATAAACTAGTGCATCTCCATGAACGGAGATCACTTGCCTTACCAAGTGTTAGCTCAGGTGAATTGAAGGCATTTTAAGTTAACTAAAAAGATAAAAACCATTAGCGGGTCACACTTTCTCTTCATTAAAAACTAAAACAACAAAACTTCCAATTTATGCATGTGGAAACTTACCCGGCTTTCTTCACTCCAAGAGACGAAAAGCCTAGCCTCTCATCCTCTGAGGAAAAATCCTCAGAGTTTGGTTGGCTAGAAAGAAAAATAACGAGAAAACAAGAATATATATATGAAAAACAGAGCAAGTGCTCTGTTCATTGATTCTATATATGATATATCTATATCCCGTTGGATTACATGATGCCCTGAGAACAAGCTCCCGAGAGCTATATATAGAGAAAATTACAAAACAAAATATCTGAGGTTATTCACCCCTTTTCCAAACTTAATAACTAAGGAATCCTATAATTGGTGGGTTACAAGGAGAAAATGGGGATTTAGACATCAAAAATCTGAAGAAAAATATCCAAAAGTGTCGGTCGCAAATATCGGGAAGCACTAAGGACCATTTCGTAGGTGAAAACGAGGTCTGCGAGATTTTGCAAGCGCACAAAAAGGGCTGCGAAATCACTTCGCAGCAAACGGCTGATTTTGCAATGCTGCGAAGTGGTCTTTCAGCTTGCGGTGTTTGGCTTCTCATGCGTCGGGAAACTTCAGGGGGAATTCCACAGCACTGTGCAAAAAGGCTGCGAAATCATTTCATAACAAAAGGGTGATTTCGCAACGTTGTGCAAAATTCTTCCTTTAGCTTGGAGTGATTGGCTTGAAATGGCTGTAACTCCTTCATTTCAACTCCGAATTGTGCAACGTTTGAAGCATTGGATTCTTGACTTCCTGAGCTTTGAAATGGTATATAAAATGTAGAAAATGGACTTCGGAAAGTGCTCCCAAATTGGCTGACATGACTGTCATCAAGAATGCTTCATGGCAGATTTCTCTTTGCTTCCTCTCCTTGCATTCCGGATTTGCTTATGGCAAAGGTCTTCAAAGCTTTGGTTCTTCATGTTTCTGAGCTTTCCATTGCTTTTCCATGGATTCCAAATAATTCTCCTCAATCTCGGATTGCTTTGGTGATAAAAAAGCTATCAAAACACCAAAACTTAACACAATTTGATTAGAATTGCTTGCAAAGGTCCTTAACATGCCAATTGAGTTAAAAGGTAATAACTACTACTCAAAAGTGTTTAAAAGAGTTAATTACAAGCTATGAAATAGCACTTTTTGAGTAGTAATCAAAGGCCTCTAGATTCTATGAATGGATCAAGGCTACAATTGACAAGAAAGACTCCAAGTTGTGAGCTTAGGGCTCTAGATGCTATGCATAACTTAAGGCTATCGATGATAAGAAAGACTCCAAGTCATGAGTTCAGGGCTTTAGATGCTATGAACATCTTGGGGTTATGGTTGACATCAATGATTTTGGGTCATGAGCTTAGGGCTCTTGATGCTATGAACACCTGAGGGTTGTGCTTGACATAAACTTGCTAGTTCAATGTTTTGATTGTGTCATGTATACTAGACTCTGTGTCTTGAGCTCAAGGCTCTAAATGTTATGAACTACTCAGGGTTGTGGTTAATATGAATGACTCTGGGTTATAAGCTCAAGGCTCTAGATGTAATGAAAAAGGTAGGTTTGTGGTTGGCATGAAGACTCTAGGTCATGAACTTAGGGCTCTAGATGCTCTTAGCAACTCAATGTTGTGGATGACATAAATGACACCGGTTATGAGCCGAGGCCTCTAAATTCTATGAACAACTCAGGGTTGTGGTTAACATGAAAGAGTCCAGGTTATGAGCTAAGGATTATAGATGCCATACATAGGTTTGGGCTGTCAATCACATGAAAGACTCTAGGTTATGTGCTAAGGGCTCTAGATGTTATGAACAACTCAGGGTTAATGACATGAATGACTCTAGATCGTAAGCTTCAGACTATATATACCATAAACAACTCGGGGTTGTGGTTGACATGAATGACTTCAGGTCGTGAACTCAAGGCTCTAGATGATTTGAACTCAAAGTAATGACCTGCTTAAGGCTGTGGATGACATGAACGACTCTGGGTCATGATCACAGGGCTTTATATGTTATAAACTACTGATGGTGCTAGTTAACATGAGCGACTCTAGGTCATGAGCTTAAGGCTTTAGATGCAACGTACACCTCTGGGTTCTGGTTAACATGAATGACTTTAGGTCATAAGCTCATGGTTTTAGATGCTATGAACAACTTAGGGCTATGGATGACATAAATAACTTTGGGTCTTAAGCTCAATCCTCTAGATACTATGAACAATTAAGGGTTGTGGTTGACATGAACAATTCTAGGTCATGAGCTCAAGGGTCTAGGCTCTATGAACTGCTAAAGGTTATTAATGACATGAACTACTCCAGGTCGTGAGCTTAGGACTCTAGATGCTATGAACAACTCGAGGTTGTGGTGGACATGAACCACTCTGAGTCATGATCTTAGGCATCTAGATTCTATGAACAACTTAGGGTTATAGTTGATATGAATGACACTAGGTTCTGAGCTTAGGGCTTTAGATGCTTTTAACAACTCAGGGTTGTGGATGACATGAACGAATTTGGGTCATGCCCATAAGATTCTATGAACAACTTAGGGTTATAGCTGACATGAAAGGCTCCGGGTCTTAAGCATAGAGTTTTAGATGTTAAGAGCAACTCAAGGTTGTGAATGATATGAATGACTTAGGATCCCATGAGCTCAGTCCTATAGATTTTATGAACTGATCAGGGCTGGGAAAAATATGAATGATTTTGTGTCATGAGCTCAAGCCTTTAGATGGTATGAATTGCTCGATGTTGTAGATGACATGAACGTCTCCCAGTTGTGAGCTTAGGGCTCAAGATGCTATCAACAACTCAGGGTTGTGGTTGACTTGAACAACTTTGAGTCGTCAGTTTATGGGCCTAGATGTTATGAACAACTCATAGTTGTGGATGATATAAACGACTCGGTCTCCTATGACCTGAGCCCTCTAGATGTTATAAATCGCTCAAGCCTCTATATGCTATGAATAACTCAAGGTTGTTGATTACTAATCAGAAAGTACTCTTTTATAGCTTGCTATAAACCCTTTTAAACACCTTTAAGTAGTAATTAATACCTTTTAACTTAATTGGCATATTAAGGACCCTTGCAAGTGTACTAATCAATTTTTGGCTAGTTTTGGTGTTTTTGATAGCTTTTTTATCCTTGAAGCAAGCCATTAATGAGGGAGAATTTTGTGCAAACCTTGGAAATAAGTTTCCAAGCCAATCAAGAAATGAAAGGAAGAAAAACATAGAGAAATCCAACATAAAGCAATTTCGCATGGCTATGCAAAATCTTCGCATGCTATGCCAAATTCAAAAGGATAGCAGCTGCAAGACAATTTAGAGCACTTCCTGGAATCTACTATATACATACTATATATTTTTTTGAAGCTCGAGAAGTCAAGAGTCCAATGCTTCAAACGGTGTGCAAATCGGAATTGAAATGAAGAAGTTATGGCCATTTGAAGACAACTGCACCAAGCTGAAAATGAATTTCGCATCAGCCAAAGCCAAACGCGAAAATTTCACACCAGCAATTTCAAATGCGAAAATTTTGCATCAGCCAATTCCAAGTGCGAAAATTTCGCACCAGCAATTTCAAATGCGAAAATTTCGCATTAGCAATTCCAAATGCGAAAATTTTGCATCAGCCAAATCCAAATGCGAAATTTTCGCAACACCATTAACCACTTGCGAAATTTTCGCAACTCCATATCTGACTTGCAAAATCTTCCTGTGTAATCTTCAGATATTTGTGCACCGAATCAGTTAGAGTTTTTCTCAAGATATTTTGTGTAATTACCTATTTCCTCCTTGTAACTAGCTAAAGATATTTATGGGATATTTAGGATATTTCTAGGATATTTAGGATATCTAAAGGGAGGTTAAAAATATCTCTTTGGATATTTCTTAGAAAATATCTTCTATATATATCTCTAATATCATGCAAAGAAATATATGTAATACATGGAGGAGGATCGTAGTAAGAAATATGTTTACAAAGCACTTGCTCTACTTTTCCTTCGAACTTTTGTTTTCATTTTCTTTGTAGCCAAACATCCTCTGAGGCCACATAGGATGTGTGGCTAGGCCTTTTTTGTTTCTTGGACTGAAGGAAGCTAGGTAAGGGATCCGGATGCAAAGATAGGAGTTTTCCTTATTTTAGTTTTTAATGAAGAGAAGGTTGTGACCCGTTAATGGTTTTTATATTTTTAGTTAACTTAAAATCCCTTATAATCACCTGGGCTAACACTTGGTAAGCTTTTCGGGCTCAATCCATAGAGATCCATTAGTTATCTCTTGCGAGCCTCTGGGAGGTGGTTTAAAGGTAGGATTACTTAGAATAGATGACACTTAGTAAGCTTTTAGACTCCCTAGAGACATCCATTAGTTATCTCCTGCGAGCTTTTGAAGGGTAATCCAAGGTTAAGGATCACCTTGAATGGCAAATGCTAGGTGAGAGGTATGAGCCATTGCAAGATGCATCAGTGAGAGGGATTTAGCGTTGAAACCATTAATGGGAAGCAGTTGTAACACACCGTTGGGAGGATAACTATAGGTTAAATCCCCAATGTGAGGAAAAGATCCATAATCTCCTCTTTTGTATAAGGGGCCTAAACCTAGTGACCTGAAACTCCAAGAAACCATTTTCTTTATAATTAAAATCAGTTACTATTTTTGGTTAGTTTAAAACCAACCTTTTTCAAACCAAAGATTATGTTTTCTTTTAAAGCTAACTTAGAAAAGAAAAAACATCAATTCAATTCTTTAAACTAATATCAGGTGTGAAATGAAAACTCATCCCAGTGAATGATCCTAGAACTACTATGCTATGCTAGCTATGCTACCCTAGTATATGATGAAATAGGTTTATAAATTTTGTTGATAACTCCCGTCTGAGGACTAAATCAAAGGAACACCAATTGGTGACGAATCAGCTGTGGATGCTATGAACAACCCTAGGTCGTGAGCTCAAGGATTTAGATACTATGGACTACTTATGGTTTGGTTCATAAGAAGAAGTTTAGATTGTGAGCTTAAGGCTTAAGATTCTATGAACAAATAAGGATTCTGGATGACATGAGCTACTTTGGTTCATGAGCTTACAACTTTGGATGCTATGAAGAACTCGAGGTATTAGATTATATGAACAACTCAGGATTTTGTGAGCTTAGTCCTCAAGATGGTATGAACAACTCAGGACTAAGGACGATATGAACGATTCTTGGTTGTGAACCCATGGCTCTAAAAAATATGAATAGCTCAAGGCTCTAGATGCTATAAACAACTTAAGGTTATGGTTGATAGAACAACTCCAGGTCATGAGTTCAACACTTTAAATCCTATGAATAGCTCGCGACTATGGATGACATAAATGAATCTAGGTCATGAGCTTAGGGCTTTAAATACTATGAATGGCCTACGGTTATGGTTGACATGAATGACTCTGGGTTGTTAGCTCGCGACTCTAAATGCTATGAACAACTCAAAGTTATGAATGATATAAACTACTCCGGGTCATGAGTTGAGAGCTATGGATGCTATGAACAACTAAGCATTATGGATGATATGAACAACTCAAAATCCCATGAGGTCAAGCCTATAGATTCTAAGTACAACTCAAAGCTGTGGATGATATGAATTTATCTGCTTCATGTGCTCAGGGTTGTGGATGACATGAACAACTCAGGGTTGTGGATGACATGAATAACTCCGGGTTGTGAGTTCAGAGTTTTGGATGATATGAATGACTTAGGATCCCATGAGCATAAGCTGCTTGATGTTATGAATAGCTCAAGGTTGAGGATAATATGAAGATTCTTGGTTGTGAGCCAATGGATTTAAATTCTATGAACAACTCAAGGTTGTGCATCACATGAAATATTCTAATTCGTGAGTTTAGGGCTTTATATGTGATGAAAAGCTCATGTTTGTGGTTACAAGAAAAAGTTTGAGTCATGAGCTCAAGGCTCTAGTTGCTATAAACAACTAACGGTTGTTAATGACATGAACTACTCTAGGTCATGAGCTTAGGACTTTGGATGCTATGAACAACTTAGGGTTGTGGATGACATCAATAGCTCCTGATCTAGTGACCTCAGTCCTTCAGATGCTATGAGTAGCTCAAGGTTGTGGATCATATGAATAGTTCTTGGTCATGAACTCATGACTCTAAACGCTATGAGCAGTTGAGGGCTATAGATGACATGAATGACTCTAGGTAGTGAGCTCAAGGCTTTAAATGCTAGGAACAACTTAAGACTATGTTTGACATCAACAACTCTAGGTCATGAGTGCAACACTTTAGATGCTATGAACAACTCAAGGTTATAGTTGGCATAAACAACTTCGGGTTGTGAGTTAAGAGCTCTAGATGCTATGAACAACTCGGGGTTGTGGATGACATGAATGTTTCTAGGTCATGAGTTCAGCACTCTACATATTATGAAGAATGTGGGCTTATGGTTAACATGAACAACTTCAGGTCGTGAGCTCAGGGCTCTAGATGCTATGAATAACTTATGCCTATTAATGACATGAACCACTCTTGGTCATGAGTTCAGGTCTCTAAATGCTATGAATAGCTCCATGTTATTAATGATACACATGATTTTGGGTCATGAGCTTAAGGATCTATATGCTATGAACAACTTAGGGTTATGGATGATATGAACGATTTTGGGTCATGAACTCAAGTCTCTAGACATAATGAAAGACTTAGGGTTATGGATGAATAAACGACTTCGAGTCATGAGCTTAAGACCCTGGATGTTATGAACACCTCACTATTATGGATGATATGAACGACCTTGGATCCCGTGACCTTAGGCCTTTAGATGTTATGAACAACTTAGGGCTGAGGATGATACAAATGATTCTTGGTCAGGAGCCTATGACTTTAAATGCCATGAAAAGCTAAAGGTAGTGGATGATGTGGAGGACTCCTAGCCATTAGCTCATGGCTTTAGATGTTACGAACAGGCCAAGGTTATGGATGATATAAACGAATCAGGATCCTATAAGTTCAGGTTTCTAGATCATACGAACAACTCAAGGTTATGAATCATATGAATGATTCTTTGTCCTGAGCCCAAAGCTTAAAATATTATGAATAGCTCAGGGTTATAACTAACATAAATGACTTAATGTCATGAGCTTAGGGCTTTAGATGCTATGAATAGCTCAGGGTCATGGTTGACATTAATGACTATGGGTCATGGGTTAAGGGCTCTAGATGTTATGAACAACTGAGGGATGTGGATGATGTGAACAACTTCAGGTCATGAGCATATAACTCTAAATACTATGAATAGTTTAGGATTGTGGTTCACAAAAACATCTTCGGGGTGTGAGCTTGGGGTTGCAGATGATATGAACAACATGGGGCTATCAATGACATGAACTTCGCTAAGTCATGAGCTCAGGTCTTTATATAATATGTACAATTCACGATAGTGGATAATATGCACTATTCTAGGTGGTGAGCTCAAGGATATAGATAATATGAACAACCTAGGGTTGTGGATGTTATGAATAATTTTGGGTCATGAACTAAAGGCTCTAGATGTTATGAATAGTTCAGGATTGTGGATGAAATGAACTACTACAAGTCATGAACTACGAGCTCAGGATTGTATGAATAACTGAGGGTCATGGATAACATGAACGACTCTGGGTTCTAAGCTTAGGGCTATAGATCCTATGAGCTACTCCCTGCCATGAGCTTAGGGCTTTAGATTCTATGATAAGCTTAGGGTTCTCGATGACATGAAGAACTCGGGATCCAGTGAGCTTAAGCCTTTAGATGCTATAACTAGCTTAGGGTTGTGGATGATATGAATGATTCTTGATCATGATCCTATGGCTCTAAATGCTATGAATATATCAAGGCTATGGATGACATGAATGACTTTCGGCTATGAGCTTAAAACTCTAGATGCTATGAATAGCTTAGGATTGTGGTTGACTTGAATGACTCTAGGTTGTGATCTTAAAGCTCTAGATGTTGTGAACAGCTCAACGTTGTGGATGACATGAATGACTCTGGGTTGTCTGCTCAAGGCTCTAGATGCTTTGAACAGTACAAGGTTGTGGATGATAAGAACAACTTGAGATCCCATGAGCTCAGGTCTCTAGATATTATGAACAGCTCAAGGCTGAGGATGATGTGAATGATTTTAGGTTGTGAACTCAAGGCTCTAGAAGCTATGAATAGCTTAGGGCTATGGATGAAATGAACAACTTTAGGTTGTGAGCTCAGGGCTCAAGATGGTATGAACAGCTCAGGGTTATGGATAACATGAATGAAGATGCGATGAATAGTTTAGGGTTCCACTTCATATCAACGATTTTGGGTAGTGAGCTCAAAGCTCTAGATGCTAGGAACAACTTAGGTTGTAGATGACATGAACAACTCCAGGTCATGAGCTGAGGACTCTAGAAGCTAGGAATAGCTTATGATTATGGTTGACATGAACAATATTGGGTCATGAGATAAGGGTTCGAGATGCTATGAACAACTCAGGGTTGTTTATGATATTATCAACTTGGGGTATCTAGCTTAGGGCTCTAAATGATATGAACCACTAAAGGTTATGGTTGACATGAAAGACTTAGGGTCATGATCTCAGGGCTTTAGGATCTTTGAACAACTCAAGGTTGTGGCTGAGAGGAACTTCTCTAGGTCATGAGCTCAGGGCTCTATATGCTATGAATAGGCCATGAATCTAGATGACATGAGCAACTCTCGTCATTAGCATAAGGCTCTAGGTGCTATGAAAAACTAAGTGTTTTGGATGATTCAAACAACTCAGGATCCCATTGACTTAGGCCTTTAGATGCTATGAACAACTGGGGGAAGTTGATGATAGCAATGATTCATGGTTGTGAGCCCATGTCTCTAAATGCTATGAATAGTTGAGGGTTGTGGATGACATGAATGACTTCATGTCGTCGATGACATGAAAAACTCTAGGTCGTGAGCTTAGGGCTTTAGGTGCTATGAACAACTCAAGGCAGTGGTTGACATAACCGACTCTGGATCATGAGCTCAAGGGTCTAGATGCCATGATCGACTTTAGCTTATGAGCTTAGAGCTTTAGATTCTATGAATAGTCGAGGGTCGTGGATGACATGAATGACTCTGAGTCATATGCTGAGGGCTCCAGATCCTATGAATAGATCAAGGCTATGGTGAGCATAAACAACTTCATGTTGTGAGCTCAGGAGACTAGATGATATGAAAAGCTCATGGAAATGGATGACATGAAGGACTCTAGGATGTGAGCTCAGGATTGTGGCTAACATGAACAACTTCGGGTCATGAACTCAAGGCTCTAAATGCTATGAACAACTCATAATTATGGATGATATGAACAACTCAATGTCCCAATATCTCAGGCCTCCAGATGCTATGAATAGTTCAGGGTTGAGGATCATATCAATGATTCTTGGTTGTGAGCCTATGAGTCCAAATGCTATGAACAACTCAAGGTTGTGGATGAAATTAAAGACTCTTAGTCATGAGGTCAGGGCTCTAGATGCTATTAAAAGCTCAAATTTGTGAATGACATGAATAACTCTAGGTTGCAGGCTCAAGGCTTCAAATGCTATGAACAACTTAGAGTTGTGGTTTACATGAATTACTCTGAGTCATGAACTCAAGGCTCTTGATGCATTGAATTACATAGGGTTATGGAAGATATGTTCTACTCCAACTTGTGATTTTAGGGCTATGGATTTTATCAACAACTCAACATTATGGATGATACGGACAACTTGCGATCCCTTGAGCTCAATCCTCTATATGTTATGTGTAGCTCAAGGTTGTGGATTAGATGAATGATTCTACATCATAAGCTAAGGGCTATGGATGATATGAACAAGTTTGGATCATGGACTCAAGGTTCTAGATGCTATGAACAACACAATGTTGTGGTTGACATGAACAACTCCAGGTCGTGAGCTCAAGGCTCTAGATGTAATGAAAAGCTTCAGGCTATGAAGGGCATAAATGACTCCAGATCATGAGCTCATGGCTCTAGATGCTGTGAATAGCTTAAGGTTATGGTTAACATGAATGAGTCTTGGTCGTAAGATCAGGGCTCAAGATACTATGCACAATTTAGGGTTATGCTTGACAAGAACGAATTTGGGTTGTGAGCTTAAGACTCTAAATACTATGAACAACTCAGAGTTATGGATGATATGAATGACTATGGATCACATGAGCTTAGGCCTCTAGATGCTATGAACAACTGAAGGTTGAGAATGATACAAATGATTTATGGTCATGATCATATGAGTCTAAATACTATGAATAACTCAGGGTTGTGGATGACATGAATAACTCCAACTTGTTAGCTCAAGCCACTATATGTTATGCATAGCTCAGGATTGTTGTTGACATGAACAATTCTGAGTCATGATCTTAGAATTATAGATGCTATGAAAAGCTCCTGGGGTGTCAAAGACATGAACGACTCAGAGTCATGAGCTCAAGGCTTTAGATGGTATGAACAACTTATGGTTGTGGTAGACATGAAGAACTCTGGGTCATTAACTTAGGGCTCTAAATACTATGAAAAGCTCATGGTGGTGGTTGACATGAATGACTCCGGGTCATATGCTCAAGGCTCTAGACCCTATGAATAACTGAGAGGTATGGATAATATTAATGACTCAAAATCTTATGACACTACAAGAAAAAAAGCCTTCGTTGACAGTTTTTCACTGTCAATGTAAGGTATATCTGTGAAGGTAGGTTATTGTTCATATATGTTATCTATGCCAGTGTCAAGAAAAGTTTAAAGGTAACTTGACATATACATATGTTAAGATTTTCTCCATTTTTACAAATGATGAAATCTTATTAGTATGTGATATGTCAATGTTTCTTTCAATATGTTAAGGTTGGATTCAACTTATATCAAGATTACTTAATCTTATGTCAAGGTTAACTCACTCTTTTGTTAAGATTAGTCCTACAAATGTCAAGGTTAGATATCATATATGTCATGATTAACCCCACATATATCAAGGCTTTTAGATACATATGTCAAGATTAGATTTTATATATATATCATAATTGACTTATATATGTCAATGTTTGGTATCACATGTCTTGGTGGGCACCATATATGTTAAGGATAGGTACCACTTGTGTCATGATTGCTCCCATATATCTCAAATTTGAGTATAATGTATGTCAATGTAGGGAATAAGTATAACTGTCAAGGTTCCCTTGAAAAATTTTAAAATTATTTTTTAATATGAAAAATTGTACCTGTTTCCATGTATAATCAATTTGACATTATTTAAGAATGATAATGACAATCAAATTATCATGATTTTACATACAATCAAAACATATTTAATATACATTTGATTATTAATTAAAGCACAAATCAATGAACTTGTTTAAAGTTGTCCCCAATTTCTCTATATAGAAGAAACTCATAATATACAACAAAATTAAAAAAACAAACTATAAGACAATATACATAAACTTAAATTAAGTTGCTCATGTATATATCTACAACCAAGTCTCTTGCCTCCATCTTGAAGCATTACTTTATAGGAAAGCCTTAAATTTCCAACAACCAAACTTCGAATCTGTAGCAAAAAATATAGAGCATATTAACAAATTAAAAAGAAAAATGTATAATGAGGAGCAATCAAATATCAAGCTTTATGAAGAATTTTAATAGCAAGCTAGCCACTACACCTTTATTAGACAATAATTGATTATTTCTTAATAACACAGGTAAACAAACCAACTCTCAAATATTAAAATATTGATATAGCAAAAACATGTGGAGGCTAAACCTAGGAGCAAAACCTAAAACAAAAATCATTTTAACCTAATGAAGTTATTGTTTTGATCCAACCTCAACCAAGATATTTAACTATTTAGATCATTATTATGATTTTTTTAACCTAACACTTTCCCTGAAATGTCCAAGGTTTCCATCAAACTATACAAGTCAAAGATAGATAGCAAAAGTTGCATTTGGTTGCTTAGAAAGACCAAGAAAAAAATGACAACACAACCAGCTATAGTTTACCAAGCTCTACAAAAAGGTACATGAAAAAAATAAAAATGACATCATATTGAATGGGGATAGGAACAATAAATGAACAAATTTAGCAAGAACTAAAACAACTCCAAATTTATGTAAATGCAAACTATACTTGGTTTCATCTAAAACTGCTCATTTAAGGTTTTTTTTTCAATTATTTTTCTATACAAAAAGAACTTATCCTTATAAAATCTGAGGAACCTTCAAGAACTTGTCTTTCCACATTTGGAGCTTGGAATTTGAGGACAATAAAGTGGTGTGCTGAAAGTGAGTGAAAAATGTTGAGTTGTGTGTGATGAGAGTGAAAATGTGGCTGATGTGGGCGTGTTCATAGTGGCATCATGGCTGCAAGTGAACAAGTTGATCATCACAAAACCAAACAACCAAAATGATATCAAAGCAAAGAAAACAAAATCAAAAAATGAATTTCACACAAAGCCTTAATTCATGTGGTCTCCAAAGGCTTGAATTAGGTGATGAACATGAGAAGATTTTAAGAAAAACGATTTGAGATTCTAACAAAGATTAATAGAAACTAAATTGCTAACAATGCTAATGAATTCACAACCAAAGATAGGGAGAATCACTAACAAATTTCTACATGAAATCACAACGAAAAAGAGAACACATCATGATCCAATTTTCAACATGAATTCATAATTAAAAAGGGAAGCATATCTCAATCAGATTCAACAATCTATGTGGCCTCCAATATCCACACCTAATCATGGTAAAATCTCATATTCAAAAGATGCAAAAGACTATGAAGAAAAAGATGAAACCACAAACTATAAAAAAAAAAAATGGTCCAACAACTTACCTCAAAATCCTCTTCAAAGTTTAGTGATGTATCTCTTTAAAACCCGATGCATGCTGATGGTGTCTTCAATGACTGATGCATGTTTATGGTATTTCAATGGCTGATGCGTGTTGCTTCAATAAGCAACCTGGTGGTCTCCTTCTCTATGCAACTATGTGTGCCTTCTTCATCAGTTTGGCTAGTGTGTGTTCTCCAAAATTCAGCTGGTGGTGTTGTTCTTCACAAGCTTATGCAAATTCTCAAAATTCAGCAATCTAATGAGTGCTTGTGCTAGCAATCTGGTGGTCTCAAAATCTGATGGTGTGATCATGTGCTTGTTGAGTTTCGTCTCATAGCCATGCACTATCAACTTACCTCTCCACCATTAACAGTCACACACAATCAGCTTGCAACCCCACGAATCTCATGCTCTCAACCATTAACAACCATTATGTGTTCAACTTTTCTTCCCAAATTTCTGGTTGTTCTCTCAATTTTCCAAGCTGATCTGTGCCCTCAATTCTCCCATAATCTCTCTTCACTTAGCTCCATCTCTCCTTCCTTCAAGACCGAATTCAGTTTCACGCTTTGTCCACTAAAGAATTATGCCGTGTGATATTCTTCCTTGAAGAAAAATTCACTTCTCCCCATTTTTCCTCCCCAACTGTATTCAGTCCTCCCCAAAGTTCTAGAGACTTCCCTCTAAAAATTCTGATCACTTTCATTCCCTCCAAAATTCAAATCTGTCCACTAATAGTCACCTCTCTAAAACCTTCTCATCCTATTCCCTCCAAGCCAAAGCCATGCACTAAATCCATGTGACTCTAGAACATTCTGCCACCTTCATTTTTTCCACAAACTGAGCACCAAACAGCCTCCATTCTAAAAAAATCTGATGCTCACAACAATCCCCACCGTGTGCACAATCAGCTCAGGTGTTCTCCAGGTTCTGATGCTCTCCACTTTACAAATTTTGATTTTGTCCACCGTGTGCACAACAATTCTAGAAAAATCCATGTGACTCTAGAACATTCTGCCACCTTCTTTTTTTCCACAAACTGAGCACCAAACAACCTCCATTCTAGAAAAATCCGATGCTCACAACAATCCCCACCATGTGCACAATCAGCTCAGGTGTTCTCCAGGTTTTGATGCTCACATGAATCCTCCTTAATAGCCCACTCTCATGCCCTCCTTCTAGTGAAATCCTCATGTTTTCTCTCTCATCACAGCCCACTTGCACAACTTGGAAACGGTAATTATATATGTATCTCAAGGATCCCATGCATTTGGACATTTCTTTTAGGAATTAATTTAGTGGGAGTACAGAACCTATTTTTCCTTAAATTTGAAAACAAAAATATTCAACCTAAAGCTGCAATGTTCACGTGTCTGAAATAGTTGCTCAACATAGTCATGAAATATTAACATACAATTGCTTCCCAGAATATGATAACAAAAATATGGACTAGTCATTTCACATTCAGTTCCCTGCAGGGTTAGTTAATTGGTCGCCTGGACTTGGCAGTAATATCATATAATTCTAGATAAAAAAAATACAATGATATTTTCTTTAAACTATATATGAGAATAGATAAGAACAACATAAAAAGCCAAATGTTTTTCTTTTACCTAAGCACCCTTAAGAAATGAGAAGACAACACTTCCTTTTATAGCATCCTTGACAACAAATTGCTTTAGCAGCCTTCCCTGATCAGGATCCTTTGTGGTTTCCCAAAGTTGTTCAGGCCTCATCTCCCCTAAACCTGGATTGCATCCACATAAATTAGAATGAAAGCCTAAAAACAATGATTTAATATCATCATATATAGACATGCAATTTCACATTCAGTTCCCTACAGGGTTGGTTAATATTCATAGCCTAGACTTCGCCGTAACATCAAATACAATGATATTTCATTTAAGCTTGTTTTGAAAATAAATGCAATGATAAAATGACACTTGGAACCTATTTTAAACATGAGTGCATGCCTACATTGAATGCTAAGACAAGTTGGAGTGGGGATCTCCAGCTTAATTTGACACCAAAGAAAAGACCGAAAATAAGAATCACCGAGTATATTGAAATCACATCTATAGACAATAATTAAAATAAATAAAATGATATTTCATTTACAAAATTGTTTGTTTGGTATATGTTTATCCTGACACTATGAAAACATATGGACATGTATTTTCCTATCCAACATATGCCATGTGCACAGTCATGTCAGCTCATATATATGCCTAGCTAATGAAGTCATTCGTGATTTGTGAAGACAAACATGTAGGCAACAAGAACAATTAAATTTTCCATCTGGCCTTTGAACCATTGAATGTTGTATGATGCAACCAGGGGTAAGGGACACTAAAGATATTTTAAGTTCTGCATCAGTACTATGAAAATAATATACCTTTTTTCCCCTCTCAACCTGCTCATTTCAGCAAAGAGAGCCTTGACAAGATGCTTATGAGTTATGTGGCTATCCAGGTAAATGATTTCTAAACCTATCAAAGTTGAAGGCTATTCTTAGCCTACACCAACATATTTCTATGATCAAATTTCTACAGCAGTCTTGAATAACTTTACATTTGTTCATAGTCAAGCACACTTGATGATAAAGGGAAAAAAACGTCATTGGAACAACCAGAAAGTTCTCCATAACATAGGATCTGATGGGTAAATTAATAAATAAATATGGTGGCAACAACTTTGTTATGCGAGTGAGCAAGTCAATATGCCAACATGAAAACATAGACTATATTCTATAAGCCTACAACATGCATGGGTTGGAAGTCAACCTAGACTTTTCTCTACTGTTTGTGGATCAACATAATATGATTCTCAAAATCAAAACAAAGACAAAAGACTATATACAACAGCTGACCTAATGAATGATTAGTTTACAGAGTGTATTGTGCCATCCATATGAATAAAAAATTCACTACAACATAAGACAAAGAAATATCACAAGTATCTCTATGATTTACCAAAATCAATGCAAGGGCTTTATGCATACTCCAATCAGAAATTTGGCAACATACTGCACAAGGATATGACTGAAATCTTCATGAGTCAGACATTTCTGAAGGCAATCACAACCATGCCTTCCACCTCAGCTGTTTTGGAGACAATTTTAGATAATTTTCAGAAGACACCAACTAAACAAGGCTTAGTTGTGAAACCCTTCTATATATCATTTTTATTAATCATTCTGGCATGAAGAAAAAAAAATGATAATAAGCCATATCATTTTCCTTCACTTTCTTGGAAACCAATCAGAAATCAAGAACACACTATACTTCATTCCTGCTTCATGAAAACCAAACAGACATTGAGAAAAAGAAAGAAAACACAGTGCATATTAAACCTAGATCACTTTCTTGGAAACCAAACAAAGCAGAAGAGGAAAGATAAAAACGTACGTTTGAAAATGAGAAACCAAAGTACCAAACAAAAATCAAGAACCTACTTTACTTCACTCCTGTTTCTTGTAAACTAAAGATAAACCAAGAAAAAGAAAAGCCCAAACATAAACCAAGAAAAGGAAAGAAACTACTATCTAGATTACACCTAGACCTTTGACCTTTGATTCAATGATGTTCTACATTACCAAAAGAGGAAAATAGATTATTAGAATTTAACTAACAAGAACAAATATAAAAAATGAAATATTACCATTTCCACACGTTCATTTAATCGATTGAAAGAGGCAAAGACCCATTCAAAGCCACAAAATTAAGTGCCTATGGAAGAAGAACCCATTTGATTTGAAACCCAACAAGCATGTATTTATCGGTATTTTTACCTATTTTTCGAGAAATTTCCCGATATTTCCTACTAGTCCAGCTCGCACATAGGATACAAAATCTGTCCAATTTTTTTTTTTTTTTTTTAAAAAAAACATAAGATGCTATTTGGTTATCTGATCATGATTTGCAAGCAAAGGTTGTGTTTTTCAGCCTAGCTCAAAAATCGTGGATTTAGGGTTGGTGAATTTTAAATCCAATGGCACAAAAGCAAAGAGACCCCCAGGACAGATCCAGAAAACACAGGGAGCAAAAAAAAAAAGCAATTTTTTTGGTTTTCTTTGGGGGTTTTGCATTGATTTTCTCGAAAATCAAACAAGGATGAATTTTCCCGAAAATCGAATGGGGGATGGATTTTCTTGGGAATCAAAAGGGGTTTTTCAAAGAGAAAATACAGGAAGAAAAAAAAAACAATTTATTTGGTTTTCCTTGGGGGTTTTTGCATGGATTTTCTCGGAAATCAAACGAGAATGAATTTTCCTGGAAATCGAATGGGGGACGGATTTTCCTAGGAATCAAACGGGGGTTTTGCAAACAGAAAACATAGGAAGCAAAAAAAAAGCAATTTTTTTGGTTTCCTTAGGGGTTTTGCATGGATTTTCTCATAAATCAAACGAAGATGAATTTTCTCGGAAATCGAATGGGGGATGGATTTTCTTGGGAATCAAACGAGGATTGCAAAAAAAAAAAAAAGCAATAATAACATGATTAGATTAGTACCTGCGAGGATTGAGAATCACAGAGAAAAATAGGGCGGATTCTCTCGTCTGGAGGGCAACTTCAGAAAAGGGCTTCTTGATGCCCAAGGCCCTAAATGAGAGAAGCGGGTGGCCCTTTTGCTTTTTAGATTTAGTAGAGATTAAAATATATATATATATATATAAAAAAAAAACAAATCATGTGAACAACTTTCCTCTCTCTATATAAATAATTATTAATTACTTCTTTATTTTGATTATATCACTTCATGGATTGAAATTTCAGTTTTTATGAACGATATTTTATAAATTAAAATTAATTTGATAAAATAAATTATTAATAATTTTAATTATTTAAATAAATTAATAATAATAGGAAAGGTTGTTACCACATATTTTAATAAAATTTTAGAAATTAAATCTCAAATAAATTATTTTATATAAATTAATTTAATTTTTCATTTAAAATGTAATAAAATGTGTTTTAATAAAAATATTTTAATTTTTTTTGAATAAATATTGTTTTCAACAAGATGGGCTCCCTTCATCTAGAAATATAATGGAACCACATCAATATTCATTTTGATAATAAGACTATTGCAATGTCATATGTATTATATTTATGTATAAATTATTTTTATTCAATAAAATCAAATATTTCTTAACTCAATTCTAACTTTATACACTTCCAAAATTCATATTTATTATTCTTAAAATTCAAATATCAAATCTATCGATATATCTCTTGTCTATCGATGTTTTTATTTTTTATCATATTTATGTCAATTATATTTACAAAATAACTTTAAAATATGAATTCTTACTTATTTTATCATTTTTTGGAGTTTTTCCAAGCATTCCTATACATTTTAAATAATTTTCGCTCCACCAATATTTGTGAAAAAATATCCATCGGTATTTTTTCAATATTTCTAATATATCTATAAAATCAAAGTACCAATATATTCGTAATTATCGATATTTTCATCCTTGGTTTAGAGCAAAAAGTTTCAAACCCTAAGCTCTCAAAATGAATATTAGGTTTTGAGAAAATGAGGAGTGTTCTTTGTAAATACCACAAGGAACTTTGACAGGTAATTATAACATGATATCTTGACTTATAATCCATAGGTCATTTAAGATCATTTTACTAGAATTAAAATAGCATATATGTTTAAAATCATACCTTGACTTTTGATTTTATGTCAAGCTAGCCACATTATATAACTACCTTGACATATGAACATACTAACTATACATTGACTTATAAATTATCTGTCAAGATTCTATTATATAAGTCATCAAAGAATTCAACAAAATTTTATATATGTCATTATTGATTTAAACAAGTTGTATATGTCATAGTTGTTCATTTAAATAGGCAATATTGACACATATCACCTTAAGTCAAGATAATATATGTCAACAATGACCTTTTTTCTTGTAGTGTGAGCTTAGGCCTCTGCATGCTATGAAGAACTAAGGGTTGAGATTGATATGAATGATATTTGGTCATGAGCTAATGAGTCTAAATGTTATGAACAACTCAAGGCTTTAGTTGACATGAATTAATCTAGATCGTTAGCTTAGGGTACTAGATGCCATGAAAAGCTCAGAGTTATGGATGACATGAATGACTCTAGGTTGTGAGCTTAAGGCTCTAAGTGTTATGAGCAACTCATGGTTGTGGTTGATATCAATGACTTTGGGTTGTGAGCACATGGCTCTAGATTCTATGAAAAGCTCCAAGTTATAATGGACATGAATGACTCCCAGTCGTGAGCTGAGGGATTTAGATGCTATGAACAACTCAGGCTAGTGTTTGATATGAACAACGTTGGGTCCTGAGATTAGGGCTCTAGATGTTATTACCAACTCAGGGTTAAGGCTTATTGAAATGAATCTGGGTCATGAGCTCAGTGCTCTAAATGCTACAAATAACTCAGAGTTGTGAATGATATGAATGACTTGGGATTCTATGAGTTAAGGCCTCTAGATGCTATGAACAACTTACGATTAAGGATGATACAAATAATTCTTGGTCATGATCCTATGTGTCTAAATGTTATCAACAGCTTAGGGCTGTGGATGACATGAACAACTTTGGGTCCTAAGCACAGGACTCTAGATGCTATGAATAGCTCAGGGTTGTTGTTAACATGAATGACTCTGAGTTGTGAACTTAAGACTCTAGATGTAATGAATAGCTCAAGGCTATGGATGACAAAAATTATTCTAGGTCATGAGCTTAGGGCTTTAGATGCTATGAACAACTCAGGCTTGTGGTTTACATGAATGACTCTTAGTTGTGAGCTTAGGGCTCTTAATGCTATGAACAACTCAAGGCTATGGATGACATGAACAACTTAGGGTTAGGAACTCAGGGCTTCAAATACTATGCGTAGCTCAAAGCTATGGTTGACATGAATGACTTAAATTTTTTAGCTCAGGATTCTATATACTATGAACAACTCAGAGTTGTGGTTCAGATGAACGACTCTCGATTGTGAGATTAAGGATCTAAATGCTATGAACAACTTAGGGTTATAAATGATGTGAACAACTACGAGTCATCAGCTTGGGGCTTTAGATACTATGAGTCACTCAAAGTTATGGTTGACTTGAATGACTAGAGGTCATGAGCTTAGAGCTCTAGATGCTATGCATAGCTTAACATTGTGGATGATATGAATGACTCGAGATCCCATGAGCTTAAACCTCTAGATACCATGAATAACTCAGGGTTATGGATAATATGAATGATTCTATGTGATAAGCTTAAGGCTGTGGATGACATGTATGCCTCTAAGTCATGAGCTTAGAGCTTTAGATATTCTGAACTGCTAGGGGTTGTGGTTGACATGAATAATCTTGAGTTGTGAGCTAAGTACTTTGGATGCTATGAAAAGCTCCAAGTCATGGTGGACATAAATGACTTCAAGTCGTGAGCTAAGGACTATAGATGCTATGAACACCTAAGGGTAGTGGTTGACATGAACAACTTTGGGTCGTGAGCTCAAGTCTCCAGATACTATGGACAACTTAGGCTATGGTTTACATGAATGACTCCGGGTCGTGAGTTTAGGGCTCTAGATTTTATGCATAGCTCAAAGTTGTGGATGATATGAACAACTCGGGAACCTGTGAGTTATGGCCTCTAGATGCTATGAACAACTTAGGGATTAGAATGATATGAACGATTCTTGGTCATGAGCTCAAGAATTTAAATGTTATGAACAACTCAAGGTTATGGATGATATGAACAACTCTAGGTTGTAAGATGAGGGCTCTAGATGTTATGAACAACTTAGGGTTATAGTTGACATGAAGGACTTGGAGTTATGTGCTTTGGGATCTAGATGCTATGAACAACTCAAAGTTATGGATTATATGAACTACTTGAGATCCCATGATCTTAGACCTCTAGATTCTATGAACAACTCAAGCTTGAGGATGATATGAATGATTCTTGGTTGTGAGCCTATGACTCTAAATGCTAAGAATAGCATAGGATTGTGCATGAGATGAATGAATCTCGATCATAAGCTTAGGACTCTGGATGCTATGAACAACCCAGGGTTGTGGATGATATGAATAACTATGGATTCGAAGAGCTCAGGCCTCTAGATGCTATGAAAAGCTCAAGGGTGTTAATTATATGAATGATTCTTAGTCGTGTGCCCATGGCTCTGAATGCCATGAACGGTTCATGGTTGTGAATGACATGAATGACTTTGGGTCGTTAGCTCAAGGCTCTGTATGTTGTGAATAGCTCATTCCTTTAAATACTATGAATAGCTTAAGGCTATCGTTGACATGAACAACTTTAGATTGTGAGCTCAAAGCTCTAGATGCTATGAAAAGCTTAAAGTTATGGATGATATGAATAACTCGGGATCTTATGAGTTGAGGACTCTATATGCTATGAACAACATAGGGCTAAGGATGATACAAATGATTCTTGGTCATGAGCCTATGATCCTAAATGTAATGAACAACTAAGAATTGTCGATGACAAGAATGACTATAGGTTGTGAGCTTAAGGCTCTAGATACTATGAATAGCTCAAGATTATAATTGATGAAAAGGACTCCGAGTCATGTGCTCAGGGCTCTAGATGTTATGAACAACTCAAAGTTTTAGATGATATGAGCGGCTCAAGATTCCATGATCTAAGGCCTCTAGATGCTATGAACAACTCAATGATAAGGATGCCATGAATGATTCTTGGTTGTAAGCCAATGACTCTAAATGCTATGAATAGCACAAGGTTGTGCATGAAATGAATGACTCCTAATCATGAGCTTAAGACTTTGGATGCTATGAACAACTCATGGTTGCAGATGATATGAATGACTATGAATCCAATGAGTTCAAGCCTCTCGATGCTATGAAAAGCTCATAGTTGTGGATGATATGAATGATTCTTGGTCATGTGCCCATGGCTTTAAATGCTATGAATAGCTCTAGGTTGTGGATGACATGAATGACTCTAGGCTATGAGCTTAGGGCTTTGAATGCTATGAACTGCTCAGGGTTTTTGTTGATATGA
>JBAPGN010002824.1:194200-208953 GCA_037355405.1 Vitis amurensis
GGGGAAAAATTGGGCCCCCCCCTTTCCCCTCCCCCCACGAAAATGGATTTAAACCCTTAAAACATTCGATTTGGGTTTGGGGGCCTTTCCCCGTAAACCAAATATTTTTTCCAAACTTTTCCAAAAGCCATGTTTTTGTCCAAGAGGGAAAGGGAAGGTGCTTTTTTTAATTTCAATTTTAGAATGCGCTTTTTACCCGCATCCCCGAGGAAAATTCCCCCTTACTTTTTGGACCCCCCATGAATTCCAACGCCTTGCACTTCCCAGCCGCGTCCTTTTAAATCAAAAAACATTTAATAAAAAACATTTATAAAACCTATGACCTTATATACTGGCGTAGCAAAGCTTACTATAGTATAGCAGTTCTAGGGTCGAACTCAGGGATGGGTTTTTCACTCTACCAATGATAGCCTCTAAATTAGAAATTGATTCTGATGATTTCCTTTAACACAAACTTTAAATTTAAAAGAAAAATAAAATTGTTTTGAAAGTGGTGATTTAAACTAAACTCACATAGAACTAAGTAAAAAGTGGAAGAAAGAAAGTCTCCCGGAGCTAAGGGTTGCTAGGTTCAAGTTCCAGATGCAAAGTGGAAAATTCCGGATTTTTCTCCTCGCATTGGGGGATTTAACCTATAGTTATTTCCCGAACCGGTATAGGTTTGACAATGAAGATTTAATCCATAACAAGTCACTAGAGATGGTAGTCAAGGTCCATTAATGACTTAAGACACTATGGACTATCACCTTGAATCACTTTCCACTGGCTCGTATATGATAACTAATGGACTGATATGGATCTAGCAATAAGCATCCACAGAGACCTTAAGCTTACCATGTATTGGCCAGTCAAAGTGATCCTAAGAGATTTAAGGCAAAACCTTGGCTTTAAAAGCCATTTTATGGACTCCAACCACCTGAATTCAATGCACGGAAACTTTCCACCTTTTAATCTGGACTTTTCACCTAGCTTCCTTCACTCCAAGAAACTAAATGTTTAGCCTCTCATCCTCTGGGAAAACATCCTCAGAGGGTGTTTGGCTTGCAAGAAAATAGAAAAATAGAAGAAAGAAAATAATAGCAAAAGAGATCTCTGTATTTCACTAAGTATCAAATTTACATTGGTCTCCTGGAGAAAGCTCCCCGAAAGATAGATTTTCAGTGATTACAAGAGAAATTATATAGGAAGGTAATTTTACCCTTCCTTGGATACTTCCTAGCTAAGGAATTACATGAGTGGTTGAATACAAGGAGAAAATGGAAATTTAAACACAAAAATATCAGAAGAACAAGAGTCGGCAAAAATATCCAATTTTCGCACGCTGAGTTCCAATTTCGCATGTTGGTTTGAGGTGTGCGAAAATTTCGCACAGTGGACTGAGGATTTCGCACCTTAAACAGTGGTGTGCGAAATTGTCCCTCAGCTTGATGCAGTTGTCTTCCGAAGTCCGTATCTTCCTCATTTCAGCTCCAAATCATACATGGTTTGAACCATTGGATTCTTGACTTTCTGAGCTTCGAAATGGTATATAGAATGTAAACAATGGACTTCGGGAAGTGCTCCAAAAGTGCACTAAAAGACTGCAGCTGTGTACCCTGTTTTCATCCCCTGTTTTCTTCTTCTCCATTGTTTCTCCCTTGTAAACTTTAAACGGCTAAGGCAAAGGATTATGAGGCTCCATAGCTTGATTTCTTCATAAATCTAAGCTTCCAAAAGCTTTGCCATGAACTATAAATAGCTCTCCCTCATTCTTAAATTGCTTTGGTGAGCATAAAGCTATCAAAAAGCACCAAAACTTAACACAATTGTTAGAAATCTGATTGCAAGGGTACCTAACATGTTAATCGAGTTAAAAGGTAATAATTACTACTCAAGGGTGTTTAAAAGAGCTAATTACAAGCTACAAAATAGCATGTTTTGAGTAGTAATCACTCCCCCCAACCGACATATTGCTAGTCCCTTAGCAATTAAGGAGAGAAAAACTAAGTAAACTTAAAAATATACATAAAAGAAGTCATGCAATTCATTCCAAAAAATAATTGAGTGGCATGACTGATATCTAAACACATCTCACATGGTGAACTAAAGATATGAAAATTCAAAATGCAATAGGAGTTATCAAAGCTTAAACTTAAACAAAAAGTACAAAGAGTGGAGATTATGCAATTAAGTATCAAAAGAATCTCTACTCTCAAGGTTCCAAATCAAACTCTTCCATAAAAAGCTAAGTGTTAATGAGATTAGCTTCCGGATATAGTATATACAACTATCCTCACCCTCCAACCTGAGCTTTATGCTTGAACATTGGCAAAATTAATCAACTCTTAGTAGGTTAGGAACGCACCTTGAGGAAGGGGTGTGCGAAATTGGCTTCCTTTGGTCCAAGGATTTCGCACCTTGCTCTTGGGTGTGCGAAATTTTCGCACCTTGAAATCAGGTGTGCGAAAATTTGGCACCTTGGAATTTGGTGCTCTGTTTCCTTGATTTTTCTCCCCTGTCTTGCTTTTGACGAGCTCTCCCCATCTTTCATGATTTTTTTCTGAAATTTATCATCAAAATTAACTTGAATTAAGACAAAATAAACTAAGATTAGGAGAAAATTAAAATATAGAAAAATAAAAATACGAATATAACTATAAAACTATAACAAAAAATTTCATGGACTTCTGTAGCCCATGATACCCTTCTTTTCCTCAGAGATGTGGTGGTTCAAGGAGGTTGATCTCCTCCTTGTCTGTACTGTAAGGCTCTAAGAATGGCTTGAGACGATGGCCATTGACCTTGAAGGTTTGATTGCCTGTGGGATTGAATATTTCCACCACTCCATTGGGATGCACTTCATGAATTATGAAAGGACCCGTCCACCTTGATTTCAATTTACCTGGAAAGAGATGAAGTTTAGAGTCATAAAGCAAAACTTTTTGTCCTTTGGTAAAATTCTTCTGATTTACCAACTGATCATGCCATTTTTTCAATCTTGCTTTTGCAATTTTTGAATTGAGGTATGAATCATTCCTCAATTCCTCTAATTCATTCAAATCTAAACATCTCTTTAACCCGGCTCTTGACAAATCCATGTTGAGCTTTTTGATTGCCCACCATGCTTTATACTCAATTTCCACTGGAAGGTGACACGCTTTGCCATAAACAAGGCGATAGGGAGACATTCCTAGAATGGTCTTGTAAGCGGTCCTATAAGCCCATAAGGAATCCAGGAGCTTGATAGACCAATCCTTCCTATTCACATTGACCACTTTCATCAATATATTCTTGATCTCACGATTGGCCAACTCAACTTGGCCACTTGTTTGAGGGTGATAAGGTGTAGCTACCTTGTGCTTAACCCCATACTTGGCTAGAAGAGTCTCAAAAGGTTTATTGCAAAAGTGGGTTCCCCCGTCACTTATAATGGCTTTTGGCACTCCAAATCTTGCAAAGATGTTGTCCTTGAGGAATTTAAGTACCACTTTATGATCATTGCTCCTACATGGGATTGCTTCTACCCACTTAGAGACATAATCCACTCCTACCAAGATGTAGGAATGTCCAAATGACATTGGAAATGGTCCCATAAAGTCTATTCCCCAGACATCAAAGATATCCACTATTAAGATGGGGTTCAAGGGCATCATATTTCGGCGTGTCAGCTTACCAAGCCTTTGACACCGATCACATGCCTTACACATAGCATGGGCATCCTTGAAAAGAGAGGGCCACCAGAAGCCTGATTGGATCACTTTCATTGCTGTTTTCTGGGAGGCAAAATGACCTCCACATGCACTATCATGGCAATGGGAAAGAATTCCCGATTGCTCTTGCTCAGGAACACATTTCCTTATAATTTGATCTGCACAATATTTGAAAAGAAAAGGTTCCTCCCAATAATAGGCATGGATCTTAGCCAAGAAATGCCTCTTGTCTTGAGCACTCCACTCACTTGGTACTTCTCCAGTAACCAAAAAGTTTGCAATGTGAGAATACCATGGAGCTATATTTACTAACATGAGAGACTCCTCAGGGAAGTCATCATTGATAGGCAGACCATGTGAGTCATGTGATATCACAAGTCTAGACAAGTGATCAGCTACCACATTTTCTACCCCCTTTTTATCCCTGATTTGGAGATTGAATTCTTGGAGCAAAAGAATCCATCTTATCAATCTTGCCTTGGCATCCTGCTTGGTTAGCAAGTACTTCAAAGCAGAATGGTCAGTGAACACCACTATGGAGGACCCTACTAAATAAGCACGAAACTTATCCAAGGCAAAAACTACTGCTAACAACTCATTTTCAGTAGTTGTGTAGTTCCTTTGAGCCTCATTCAAAGTTCTACTTGCATAATAGATCACATAGGGCTTTCCATCCTCTCTTTGTCCTAAAACAGCCCCCATAGCAAGATCACTTGAGTCACACATTACCTCAAAAGGTAATTTCCAATTTGGGGCTCTAACTATTGGTGCAGTTGTGAGGAATTGCTTCAATTCCTCAAAACTTCTCTGACACTTCTCATCCCACACAAATTTGGCATCCTTTACCAAAAGCTCACACAGAGGTTTTGAGATTTTTGAGAAATCCTTAATGAACCTCCTATAGAACCCTGCATGTCCAAGGAATTGCCTAATTCCTTTAACATTTGTGGGAGGTGGCAACTTAACAATCAGCTCCACCTTAGCCTTATCTATCTCAATGCCATTTTTGGAGATGATATGTCCTAAGACAATTCCTTTTTGTACCATAAAGTGGCACTTCTCCCAATTTAGCACTAGGTCTTTCTCTATACATCTATGGAGAACAGCTTCTAAATGCATCAAACACTCCTCATAAGAACTTCCATACACAGTGATATCATCCATGAAAACTTCCATGATGCGTTCCACCATGTCACTGAAGATGCTTAGCATACATCTTTGGAAAGTTGCAGGAGCATTACATAGACCAAAGGGCATTCTCCTATATGCAAAAGTACCAAAAGGACAAGTGAAGGTTGTTTTCTCTTGATCTTCCAAATCAATTTCTATTTGGAAGTACCCTGAATAACCATCTAGAAAACAATAGAAAGGGTGTCCTGAAACTCTCTCAAGGACTTGGTCCATGAAAGGCAGTGGAAAATGGTCCTTCCTAGTTACTGAATTCAACCTCCTATAGTCTATACAAACCCTCCATCCTGAAGTAGGACGTGTAGAGACTTCTTCCCCTTTCTCATTCTGGATCACAGTGATTCCAGATTTCTTTGGGACTACTTGGGTGGGACTCACCCACAAGCTATCTGAAATGGGATATATGATCCCAGCTTGAAGTAGCTTCAAAACTTCACTCCTCACCACCTCTTGCATGTGAGGATTCAGTCTCCTTTGGGGTTGCCTTACTGGTTTTGCATCTTCCTCCATATAAATATGGTGGGTGCACACCAAAGGGCTAATTCCTTTTAAATCAGAAATTTGCCATCCAATGGCTTTCTTACATTTTCTGAGGACTCCTAAAAGACTATCCTCTTGATCAATAGTGAGGGTTGAGGAAATTACCACTGGACATTTCTCATCATCCTCCAAGTATGCATACTTCAACTCCAGAGGAAGTGGTTTTAAAATAAGCTTTGGAGGGTTCTCCACAGCAACTCCTTGTGAGTCTTCCTGGTTGAACAGTGGTAAGATCTCTTCCCGTCTCCTCCAAGGAGACATAATGGCTAGTACATCAGAGGGTTCAGGGAACCCATCTTCAAGGACTTCCAGGCTTTCATTCAAGCTCTCCTCTAAACTCCTATCACAGTGCTCTTCAACCAAAGTGTTGATCAAGCACACTTCCTCAAATCCTTCTTCCTCTTCAGGGTAAAGATGCCTCTTACATAAATGGAATATGTTTACTTCCAAAGTCATATTACCAAATGTGAGCTGCATCACCCCATTCCTACAATTAACAATAGCATTTGAGGTAGCTAGAAAAGGTCTCCCTAGGATGATTGGCACATAATTTTCTTCCTTGACAGAGGAATCAGTATCAAGCACAACAAAATCCACAGGATAGTAGAATTTGTCCACTTGAACTAGAACATCCTCTATCACTCCCCTTGGGATTTTGACAGACCTATCAGCTAAAGAGAGGGTCATGGTTGTAGGCTTTAATCCTCCAAGTCCCAGTTGTTTATAGACAGAGTATGGGAGCAAATTCACACTTGCTCCTAAATCTAATAAAGCTTTTTCCACATGTGTCCCTCCAATGTTGACTGATATGGTGGGACATCCCGGATCTTTATACTTAACTGGGGACTTACTTTGAATGATAGCACTCACTTGCTCAGTGAGGAATGCATTCTTTGTCACCTGTAAACCTCTCTTGACTGTGCACAAGTCCTTTAGAAACTTTGCATATGTAGGGACTTGCTTGATCATATCAAGTAAAGGTATATTCACCTTCACTTGCCTCAGCACTTCAAGAATTTCTGATGAATTCTTGATTTCTTTCTTTCCATGTAAAGCTTGAGGAAAAGGAGGAGGCATATGTTTCTTCATCATATCCTCCTTAATCACTATCCTTGGTTCTTCTTCAATGCTTGATTTGGATGCACTTTTCTTCCCACTCTGCTCTTCTTGGTTTTTGCCCTCTTTAATCAAGGGTCCCTTTGATCTGAGTTCTTCATCAGGGCCCACGTTAGGTAAGGGTTGATCAACCTTCTTCCCACTTCTCAAAGTGATCACAGCTTTAACCTCTCTCAAATTTGAAGACTCACCATCTTGGGTTTCAACTTCATGAACACCCTTGGGATTTTGGCTTGGTTGAGAGGGGAACTTTCCCTTCTCAATCACTGTGTTTAGGTTGGTAAGTCTAGAGATGGAGTACTGAATATTATCTATCTTCTGAGATAGATCATTTTGCATCCCCTCCATTCTCTTTATTTGAGAACTCTCAACACTTTCAATCTTTTGATGCAATTGGGAGTTAATTGCCTTTTGTTCACCCACAAAGTCACCCATGACTTTACTCAGGTTTACAATGGCTTGCTCCACTGAAGATGGTTGCTGAGGTGCTTGGGTTTGGCCTTGTGGTTGGTATGGAGGTGGTCTTGGTTTCCAAGAAAAATTTGGGTGGTTTCTCCAGCTTGAATTATAGGTGTTTCCATAGGATGCACTGTTGTTGGGCCTAAATTGCCCCACAACATTCACTTGATCACCTAACATTTCTCTCACAGCTGGCATGGTTGGACACTCATCTACCACATGATCACATGATTGGCAAATGGTGCATGGCATGACATGGACTTGGGTATCGGAAATGGCTTGAACTTCATGTATCTTTTTCAACTCAAGTTCTTCCAACCTCCTAGCTAATGTTGCCACTTTAGCTTTCATGTCCACATCTTCACTTAACATGTACATTCCAGCCTTTGGATTTTGGGTTTGTTGAGAGGGAAATTTTCCTTTCTCTCTTGAGTTGGGCTCATCCCATCCTCTTGACACCTCAGCCACGTAACTTAAGAAGTCCATGGCTTCTTCAGGATTCTTACTCATAAAATCTCCCCCACACATGGTTTCTAGAATTTGCTTCATAGAAGAAGACATTCCATCATAAAAATAGCTCACTAGGAGCCATGTATCGAAACCATGATGAGGACAAGCATTGATGGCTTCCATATACCTTTCCCAACACTCATGAAACTTCTCATTTTCTTTAGCAGAAAAATTTGAGATTTGTCTTTTCAACCCATTAGTTCTATGGGTGGGGAAAAATTTCTTCAAAAACTCAGCCTGAAGATCCACCCAATTCCTTATACTTCTTGGCCTTAAAGAATTAAGCCATATTTTTGCCTTGTCCTTCAAAGTGAAAGGGAATAGCTTGAGTCTCATCAAGTCTATTGAAGCTCCTCCCTCTCTAAAGGTATTACACACCTCCTCAAACTCCTTAATATGAGAATATGGATTCTCACTCTCCATTCCATGGAAAGTTGGTAGGAGGGGCACAATATGGGGCCTTATAACCAACTGCTCAAGAGGGGGCAGGATGCATGAGGGTGCACTCATCCTTGGGGGATGCATTCTATCCCTCATGGATAGGTATGCATTGGGATTACCCCCTTGACCTTGTTGAGAATTCTGATCCTCTGGTGGAGGGTCCATGATATTTACACAGATATCCAACTCTGTGTCTTGAGGATTCTCAATCCTTACTAATCTTCCCTCTTGGTCCCTAATCCAATAGGGCATGCACAAGTTACACTACATGAAATAAAACAAAAAACAACAAAAACAAAAGGAATCTAGAAAAAAAAAAAAAAGTTAAGGTTAGAAAGAAAATGAATTTAAAATTAACAAAAGGAAAATGAAAGAAAATAAAATTAGTGAAAAAGGAATTCACCCAACTTGTGATAAAAATCACAAGTAGCCTCTAAAAGGTTGTATCAATGTATTGTGGCACCATCCCCGGCAACGGCGCCATTTGATTCACGCTTGACTTCCCAGCCGGGTCTTTTAATCAAAAACATTTATAAAACCTATGACCTTATACTGGCGTAGCAAAGCTACTATAGTATAGCAGTTCTAGGGTCGAACTCAGGGATGGGTTTTCACTCTACCAATGATAGCCTCTAAATTAGAAATTGATTCTGATGATTTCCTTTAACACAAACTTTAAATTTAAAAGAAAATAAAATTGTTTTGAAAGTGGTGATTTAAACTAAACTCACATAGAACTAAGTAAAAAGTGGAAGAAAGAAAGTCTCCCGGAGCTAAGGGTTGCTAGGTTCAAGTTCCAGATGCAAAGTGGAAAATTCCGGATTTTTCTCCTCGCATTGGGGATTTAACCTATAGTTATTTCCCGAACCGGTATAGGTTTGACAATGAAGATTTAATCCATAACAAGTCACTAGAGATGGTAGTCAAGGTCCATTAATGACTTAAGACACTATGGACTATCACCTTGAATCACTTTCCACTGGCTCGTATATGATAACTAATGGACTGATATGGATCTAGCAATAAGCATCCACAGAGACCTTAAGCTTACCATGTATTGGCCAGTCAAAGTGATCCTAAGAGATTTAAGGCAAAACCTTGGCTTTAAAAGCCATTTTATGGACTCCAACCACCTGAATTCAATGCACGGAAACTTTCCACCTTTTAATCTGGACTTTTCACCTAGCTTCCTTCACTCCAAGAAACTAAATGTTTAGCCTCTCATCCTCTGGGAAAACATCCTCAGAGGGTGTTTGGCTTGCAAGAAAATAGAAAATAGAAGAAAGAAAATAATAACAAAAGAGATCTCTGTATTTCACTAAGTATCAAATTTACATTGGTCTCCTGGAGAAAGCTCCCCGAAAGATAGATTTTCAGTGATTACAAGAGAAATTATATAGGAAGGTAATTTTACCCTTCCTTGGATACTTCCTAGCTAAGGAATTACATGAGTGGTTGAATACAAGGAGAAAATGGAAATTTAAACACAAAAATATCAGAAGAACAAGAGTCGGCAAAAATATCCAATTTTCGCACGCTGAGTTCCAATTTCGCATGTTGGTTTGAGGTGTGCGAAAATTTCGCACAGTGGACTGAGGATTTCGCACCTTAAACAGTGGTGTGCGAAATTGTCCCTCAGCTTGATGCAGTTGTCTTCCGAAGTCCGTATCTTCCTCATTTCAGCTCCAAATCATACATGGTTTGAACCATTGGATTCTTGACTTTCTGAGCTTCGAAATGGTATATAGAATGTAAACAATGGACTTCGGGAAGTGCTCCAAAAGTGCACTAAAAGACTGCAGCTGTGTACCCTGTTTTCATCCCCTGTTTTCTTCTTCTCCATTGTTTCTCCCTTGTAAACTTTAAACGGCTAAGGCAAAGGATTATGAGGCTCCATAGCTTGATTTCTTCATAAATCTAAGCTTCCAAAAGCTTTGCCATGAACTATAAATAGCTCTCCCTCATTCTTAAATTGCTTTGGTGAGCATAAAGCTATCAAAAAGCACCAAAACTTAACACAATTGTTAGAAATCTGATTGCAAGGGTACCTAACATGTTAATCGAGTTAAAAGGTAATAATTACTACTCAAGGGTGTTTAAAAGAGCTAATTACAAGCTACAAAATAGCATGTTTTGAGTAGTAATCACCCCACCATCTAGTCATGGCTGCTCTTACCTATTTTGAGGAGAAGGTGCATAGGAAACGCCTACGCAGAGCTGGTACTATTCCACTCTTATTTCCGAGACTGATCTCTCAGGTCTTAGAGGATATGGGATACCCTTCTCAGCCCCACCTAGAGCGTCATCATCATTGTCAAGAGCTCTTTACCAGTGAGAGTTGGACCCAGTTCTTAGACCGCTCACCCATGGACCAGGGTATCCCTAGACCATTAGCTCCCGCGCCTCCAGCTTCTCCAGCGCCTCCCGAGTTTCCAGCAGCCTCAACACCTACAGTAGAGACATCACCAGAGCAGGACCCACATACCACAGAGCCTTCTTCTTCAGTACCTGCTCCAGTGACTTGCACTACTGATACTCCCACACCACCAGTCACTCCTGCTCCAGCCTATGCTGAGTCTTCAGCCGGGCCATCCATCACTATCTCCGCTACAGAGTTTAGAGCTCTCATGTCGTCCTTTTACTCATTGAGCGCCTCTCAGGCCACCTTAGTCCGTGAGATGCAGGCCATCAAACGACAGATGGATACCATACAGACACATCAGGCTCAGCATACAACTATTCAGGCTCAGCATACAGCTATCCTGGACCAGCACTTCGCCATGCTCTCTCAGATCCACCATCACCTGGGCATATCACCTCCTCCACCTCAGGAGCCACATCCATGATTGGATATTTCTATCTCCATTTTGTGTATTTTTTGTATATGATACATGTTTTATATTCTGAGATTGTATATACCTCATGCTTATATCTTGTACTCAACTCTCTCCGTTTATATAAGCATCATTTTTTGTATCTTATTTCCTCTCTCACGTTTTTTATGGTTTTTGAATCATGTGGATGCACTCACACGCCTTGAATACCACATCACCATAAGATATATCATTCCTTCCTCGTCTTTTTCGATAGAAACATTGGGGACAATGTTCATCTCGGTTGGGGGGAGAGTTGAGGAAGTAAGTATTTCCTATTTTAGTTAGTTATTTTGTTGATTTAGTAGTTTTTGACCTTTTTCAAAATTTTTTGTTTCATTCTCTATGGTTGTTAAAGATAATTTCTCAAAATAAAATAGGATAAGTCGAGTTTTAACTTAATTACTTAAGTCTTAGAGTTTGTTTTATGCTTTCAAAGTTGATAATCTATTGAAGCCTTCTTTGATTTCGAACTTATTTCTTCCATTTCAAGCTTTACACACACCGTGCACATTAGATCCCGGATATATGATGTAAAACTTTCTCACCCTCTAAGCTTAGGAAAATTTTGACTTGGTTCATTACTTAACCTCTTTTTAATAGTGTTGGGACACCTCAAAAAGACCAATGAGTCTTATAAAAAAAAAAAAAAAAAAAAAAAAGAATAAGCTTCTACTCTTTCCTTGAAACCTAAGCATGATCCGAAGGGGTGGCGAAATCCTTTAAAACCCGATGCCCTAAACCTTGATTGGTTGGGAGTCATCGATCCTCTGCTTGCTACATAGGTGAATTAGTTAAGTTTAGTGAGTAAAAAGAATTGTGAATAAGAAGGTGCGTTCCTAACCTTTTAAGAGTTGGTTAATTTTTCCAAAGTTCGAGAAAAGCTTAGGTTGGGGGGAGATGATAGTTGTACATACTATATCCGGAAGCTAATCTCATTAACACATAGCTCATTATGGAAGAGTTTGATCCGGAACCTTGAGAGTAGAAATTCTTTTGATACTTAATTGCATAATCTCCACTCTTTGTACTTTTTGTTTAAGTTTTAGCTTTGACAACTCCTATTGCATTTTGAATCTTCATATCTTTAGTTCACCATGTGAGATGTATTTTGATATCAGTCATGCCACTCAATTATTTTTTGGAGTGATTTGCATGACTTCTTTTATGCATATTATTATGTTTGCTTAGTTTTTATCTCCTCCATTGCTAAGGGACTAGCAATGAGTCGGTTGGGGGGTGTGATTACTACCGAAAAGTGCTATTTTGTAGACATAATTATAAGGGTTTTAAGCACCTTTGAGTTGTAATCATATTCATTTAACCTAATTGATTCATTAAGCTCCTTAGTAATTAGTTCTAACCATTTTTTGTGGCAAGTTTACATGTTTTTCATCAGCTTATGAACCAATTCAAGCATGCCAATTGATGGAGGAGCTACTTGGGCGAGTTAAGCAAGGATTTTTGGATGTTTACAGGCTTGAATTTCAAGTGGAAACACGAGCACAAGCAATGGGAACACCATTTCGCAAGGGGAGGCAACCAAATGAGCAATTTCACAAGGGGATTTTCTTCATGGTGCGAAATTTGGCCATTTCGCACCATGAAGAAACCACCTTGCGAAATTTCGCAAGGTGGATTTAAGCACCTTGCAAAATGCCAAATTTTCGCAAGGTGGCTTTTCACCTTGCGAAATTTGGACCCTTCATCTTCCCCCCCTTGCGAAATGCCTTTGAAATCCCCTGTTTTGAGACGCTATTGATGATATTCCACTGCCGGTTCTCCAAGATATTTTGCTTGATTTTTAGCTTTGTAAATACCTATTTTACCCTTGTAATCAACCAATGAAAAGGTTGTTTTTATAATAGCTCTTGTATTTTAGCTTTTTATTGTCTTTAAATAGAGGTGAAGAGCCTCAGACAAGGAAATCTTGTAACCTGGAACTTGATAAGTTATAAGAGCACTTTTGTTCATACGTTTCTTTTCTGTTTTTCTTTCTCATTTTCTTAGTAACCAAACATCATTGGAGGATGAAATCCCCAAGGATGAGAGGCTAAAACCTTTTAGTTTCTTGAAGTAATGGATGCCATGTGAAGCTTCCGTGTCAGGATGGAGATTTCCAAGCCATAAATGTAAGTAGCTGAGCGTCATAAATGTTTTCATTCAAAGACAAGCTTTTAATCCCTCTGACTTGCTTTGAATGACCAATACTTGATAACCTTTTGGTCTCAGTGGATTCTTATTGTTAGATCCACTGACGTTCATTAGTTATCTCCTACGAGCCATTGTATTGCAAGTCGAGGAGATGACCTATACCAATAAAAGAGCATATATGAGGTTCAGCTACCCTTTTTGTAAGTTTTCAAGGACTAAAACTCAGTTGTTAAACTCATACCGGTTCGGGAAGTAAGCATCACCTTAGTTGCTTCCCCAACTCGAGGTGAAAAGTTCCAAAATCTCCATTTTTACAGAGTGAGTTAAGCATGGCTATCCAAAGCTTTGAGAAACTTCTTTTTCCATCTTTTAACCTATTTTCATGTTAGTTTAGTTTACAACACCTTCATCTTTTTATGTTTTCATCTTAACCTAATTTTTATTAAGAAAAGTTCACTCCATCCTCCGAACTTCACCAGTTAAAGCAAAAACCCTTCCCAGTGTTCGATCCTAGAGCCACTATGCTATAGTAGCTTTGCTACTTTAGTGTAAGGACCTTAGGTATAAATTTTGTTGATACCCTTACATGCCAAGCTACCAAGAGTCGGGTTATCAGCCATGCATGACATCTAAAATCTTTGACCTCTCAAAGAAAGAAACAAAATCTTAATATGCAAGTTGCCTAAGATTGAAGTTTCTTTAGTCTTCATGTCATAAGGAAAGATTGTTTTCCCATTGTGAATCACCATAGTATCATTGTTAGCAAACACCACTTATGGCTACTTGTAGGAACCAGCCTTAAGAGCTGAAGGGTATAAAGTGATGAGCCTTTTATGCACCCATATTGTCACAACTCGAATTAGTCAACCAAAACGCCCTGAAATTATTATTTTTTTAAAAACATAAATCACACTAAAGCTCCCTCCAACTAACATTCCAATTCATCATTATACAAACAACTACTCAAGAACAACAAGAAAATTCAATAACAATAAGATCTCTAACCCAAGTTTAAAATGAAAGTCCATAGTATGAGCAAGTTTAATCCAAAATAAGCCCATTTAAGATTATATAATTTAACAATCCACTATAACATGTTTTCAAATAACCAAACACAACAAAATATGACAAAGTCCTCTAATATGCTCCAGAATCCCTTGTGACATCTTGAAGCTCTCCTTGTCCCATATACTGATACTCAAGAGCCACTCTGCATCTAAAAAGATTTAAAAATGAAGGGGTGAGTATTCCACATTGCTCAGTAGGGTGTCTCACACCCAAGGAGATTAATTAGGATTACTAAGGTTCAAGTGTACACAAAATAAATTTCCACCATAAATTAATCAACCCAAACATTTTAATTTCTATAATTATAACAATTCAATACTTTTCAACAATTAAATAAAATGCATATGGATATGTGACACACAGTGATACAATGCACTGTCGTTCTCGGGCTTTCACCGAAGGATACGCGTTTATACCCAAATACACTCCCCATTTGGAGTCTTGGGTAGAGTTTTTGGGTCTTTTACTTAGAGATCTTACTCCCTTCTTAATTCACCTCTCACGGGCCTTTACTTTTCATCATTATTTTATTATTATTTATTTTTCCCATTTCATACAACCTTTCAACAATTTTTATTTTCCTTAACACAACCATGATGCATATGAAATGTAATGAAATTACATATCATCATTCACAATATCAAAGAAAATGACATTAAATAAAAGTTTTAGGGTTAAGCTTTCCTACCTCAAGTCTAGGAATCTGACCATTAAA
>JBAPGN010002825.1:0-46397 GCA_037355405.1 Vitis amurensis
ACAAAAAGGGAAGGGGAAGAAAAAAGGGAGTAACTTCTTTTTTTTTTGGCCCCCAATTTTTCCCCCCATTAAAAATTAAACATTCCAAAAGCTTCCCTTTTCCTTTTTTATTGAAATTTTTGTTGGTGGGGTTCCTGGGGGGAAAAAAAATAGAAAAACAATAAAAGCAAAAAACAATGGCTTTTCGAGGTAAAAGAAAGATGAAATGGTAGCCTTAAATATCAAAAGATGGAAGGAATTTTTTTGAGCCACTTTCTGCCGACCATGAATTTTTCAACCTTTTCCAAACACAACGGTTCCATTTCCCTTTTTTTCGACCTTTCAAGAAACTACAAGAGACCAGACTGAGTGCTTTTTTCAACAGCCAAAAGGCCAATCCTTGGCACTTGTCCACAATCTGTTTTTGGCCCTATGGGGTTCCAAGGTCAAGGAATGCGTTGGGTTTCCTTCTTAATCTCGAAATGCATGCTTTTTTGAAACAGGGACCAACTATCGTCAGAGCTTTTATTTCCCGATCAATGAGTTAGGGGGCCCGCTTTCCATGCTTTTCTGCAACATGATTGGTCACGACTGTCCACAACAATCTTGCTTCCCTCTGCTGCAGCGCAGGAGTTGGAGTTCGTAGACTTTCCCCAACCATTCACATCAACTATGCTGCCATATCAACAATTCCATCTACTGAGGATTCAAATTTCCAAGAACGTCATCAAAGAAGCAAGCAGAAACTTCTTGTTACTAAGTTGCTCTTTGAGTTGAAGCTGAAGCTTATTTAGGCTGTCAGAATCAGTTTTAGAACCGATTTCGTCTAGAATTGTTTTAGTGACCTTGATAAGGAGAAACTCAGTGGAAACACAGACCCATGCTTGCAAGTCGAAGTGTTTCTTCACTTACCTCACCGTTATAGAGAAGCCGAGCAAGCGTGGTCTTGCCGCTGCCGCCCATGCCCACTATGGACATCACCCCCATTTTTGTTCGCCCTGTTCTGTATTGTCAGAAAAGCGAACCACTCCACCATCTCCTTCTGAATTTCATCCCTGCCGACAACAATGGAGCCATCCTCCAAAGAAGTGGACATTGGTGATCTTGGTCTTGGTGACCGTTTCTCACCCCCACCTTCTGCTAGCCCCAACCGAACAGTTTCTCCTCCGATTTCTTCCAGTTGATCAATCATGCCCCTGACCCTGGACTCCATGCTTTTGATAGCAAATGGAGCCTTCACACAAGCAGAGAACTTGTTCCATTTCCACGCCTTAAGAGTTCCGCCGGTTTGGGAGTCAGCAGCTTCCATCTTGCAACGCAAAGCGTCGGTAGCGATCTCGTCCAACAGGTCTTCCGCACCATACACAGCATCCTTGACATGGACGAGCCACTCTTTGACATTTGGGTTCGAAAAAATTGCTTCACCTCCGCATATCGAGCACATTGAGAACACCGCGAGTGTTCCTCTTCAAACTCGCTGAGGAGTTCATCGCTAAGGTTCCGATCGCCGAATGAAGTTTTATGAGGCTCTGGAGAGCCAACCTTTCCGAATAGAACTTGAAGCGAAAGCCTGAGAAAGGACGTCCGCCATTATCTCTGTGTCGACTGTTGCTCTGCAATAGGAATTCAGGAGGATTGCGTGTCCTGTTACAGAAGACTGGGCTTGGATTACCACACTGCAGAATGGCTGGAGGAATCATTATTGGTGGTGGACCCAGCCGCCCAGATATTTGTCAAAATGTTTGTCAAAATGGTGAGAAAAAAAAAAAGGAAAAGCAAGTGGGAGGTGGGTTGTCTTTTGTTACTTTGTGAGTGGCCGTATGTTCGAGTGTGCTCGCTCATCAATGGCTGCTCGCCATGCGCTTTCCCAAGGCAAACAAGTGGACGGTGGAATGGCACTTCACAAACAGTTCATATTTTGTCTTTTTCATCTACGCATTCTTTCTTTCTTTCTTCTGTAAGTATTATTATTATAGACATATACACACAAAGTATTTGTTTTTAACTTATCATCCTAATGTTATAAAATTTATTATTAATAATACTTTTGCTAATATTATTTTTTTAATAATTATATTAGTATCATAATTTTATAATTAGTATCCTTACTTTTATTGCTTATAATAATAATAATATATTATTATTATTAAAGTTTATTAGTATTTTCATGTAAACAATGATATATGCATAAGACATTAAAATTTTTAATATTATGGTTATTATTATTTAATGATAATATTATTTAATTTGATCATTATTAATATATATGTATTATAGAACCTAATATTATGAATTCATATTGGGAACTTTTTTTTAAACAAATTATGAAAATTGTTTGTTTTCTAACATCATGTGTGGTAAACTTTGGATGGTTTACATAATTTTTTTTGTAAATTGAGATATGTGTAAAAAAAAAAAAAAAAAGAGCGAGAGAGAAAGAAATAAGACCCATTAATAATTTTGTTTTCACCTTCTTTTAAATTCATTACTTTTCAAATATTGAGATCATCAAAGCAAGAGAACAGCTAGTAGCTTGAAAAATTTAAAATCATTATAAAAAATTCCGAGAATAATTCAGGTTTTCATGTTTTAACTTTGAATTCAAAATCCCTTTCTTATGTATGGCATTGCGCAAGTTTCATTTTTAGGAAGAGTTTGGGATTTTTTTTAAAAATTCGAGATGGATTCAAGGTGGGTTTAGGTATTGCCTTGTCCCATTCCACCCTAACTATATATAAAATTATTTTTTAAAATTAATTTAATTTAATATTTATTTTCTTATTTTTAATACATAATAATAATAACAATAAATTTTTTCAATAAAATAAATTATAAAAAACATAATAATTTTATTATTTATAAAAATAGCTATTACTTATTAATGTTTATTAAAAAATTAAAAATATTTATGTAGTTTGCAAATTAATTTTTTCTCGAAAAAATTCTTTTTTTTCAAATAATTTCATCTCTTTAATTTTTTCATCCTAGTTTTTTTGTTTAGGTCCAAAAATCGTTTTTCAATAAAATTTTGCTGTCATCCTCTTCCTGGCAAGCAATTCTTCATTATCTCCTCTATTTTTAAAATGTTTTTAAATAATCAAGATATTTAATTCCAAAATTCGAATAATGGATTTAGGGAGATTAGTCATGCAAGATAAATCGGCTTTAGTGAACCCCAAGGAATGTGATTTTACAATGATTGGATTGATTTTACTCTAGTTTCCCTATGGACAATACATGCGATGTGTTTGATCGCTAACATTATTTTTTCCCCTGATGTAAATCGTTTCATGCACTCAGTAATGTTCTCAGCTTCTCATATTCATTCAAGATATTTTGTTGTGATCTTTCAATTCAGGTATTCATTTGTTTTCCTTTATTGGCATGTTCATGGAATGCTCTCATTTTATTAGTAAAGCCTTACTTTAGGGACCTTAGAGGGTGCATACGGTTTTTTACCGTTTAACGAAGGATTTTTCACAGACTATCTTGTATCCCAAAATTAAGGTGAGGAGTTTATAAGTGGCGGATAGATTTTCTTGTTAGTATATATCGATTAGTAAGTTCTTACCCGTTTTTAAAACAACAACGCACAAACAAGAAATAGGATACACCTCTAGGTGAACTCTAGAGACAAACGTTTGAAACAGGACTCATTTTTCTAATGAATAACAATCAAATTTTGAAAAACAGCAGACCGAAATGCGGGGTCCATAAGCTTGGTTTACCAAAAATAATATTGGAGAAAAGAAAAAAAATATTAAAATATTTTTTTTGTATGTTTAGTTTACTATAGAAAATATAAAAGAAAATCAAATATATTTTAAAATTTATGAGTATTTTCTAATTATTTAATCTGTGTTATATATATAGAGAAAGGATAAAATGAAGTTTTAAGGAAATATATAAAAATAATTTATTAATTGTATAAACTTTTTTTTATTTCTTTTAATGTCTACATTTTTTTAATTTTCCCTTTTTCCATATTTTTTTCTCTCAAATTTTAAATGAATAACCAAACATATAAGGTTTTAGAATCTTATGCACAAGGACATTGTCAATTTTTTGTTACAATATTTTTTTATTAGTTAAGAATTAAAATTCATGTACCCTCACAAAATTTCCTTATTCTAACTTGCAATCCACTGCTGTATCCCCCTCTTCATAGAGAATCATCTACATTAGAGTGCGTCAGAATAATAATTACGCTCCACTTACTTAACATCCACTTGGAGGTTAAAAAATAATTAAAGTAAGAGAAGCTAATATATTTAAAATTTAACAATCATTATAAAGAGTTCAATTATTTAATCTTTATATAAAAAAATTAAATATAAAAAAATTAAAGTAATATATCAAAATATTTCATATACTTTAAATTTATTTTTTATTTTTCTTCATTTTTTCTTTCTTTCTACTTTCCTTTTTATTTTTTCCCCTTAAATTTTCCTTCAAAATTTTTGGAACCAAACTTAGTCTAAAAGAAAATATATAAAAGTGTTGTCTTAATTTTCCCTAATTTTTTTTGTTATTATTTGTTCACCAACCCTTATTAAAAAAATAAAGTTATTAAACATAAAATCAATCACTTAACTCAACAGTGTTTCCATTTCTACTATTGGAATAAAAAATGGAAGTTGAAAATTACGGCAACACCTTGAGAAAATGAATTAAAGTAGTACAAAGGAAAAAAAAAAACATAAAGAGAAAAATATGGGGAAATAAAGTAAAAAATATTGTACCCCATAAATTTTCCTTTCACATCTCTTAAAATTTATTAATATCAATTTTTTTCTAAATAAACAATGAAGAATTTGAAATTGCTTAAAATTTAAACATTTTTTCATTGCATTTTATTTTTCCCCCGACTTTCCATATGAACCACATAAAAGAATTTGAATTCCACCCAAAGCATTTCTTTTTTCTTTCTTCAATACTTCCTAACCTTAATCTTCTTTCATATAAAGTATAAAAGAATTAGAAAATATTCAAAATTTAAGGCTATGTTTGGTTCCGGAAAATTTGAGAGAAAATACAAGAGAAAAAAAGTAGATCTAAAAAATTTTTCGGATAAATATTTATTAATCGTAGGTTTGTTGGACACTTTTATAACAACCTACACCCTATACGAGTGACAGGTTTTCTATCGCCTTAACTATACCATATCCAAAGTATGACATAAAGTAATGAGAGTAATCGGATCAGCAACACTTACATAAATATCATGTTGCGAATAATACGATTATACGGTGAAAGATTAATGATTTAATTTCTTTTATAGTTTTCACAGAATCAATCAAACATGAAAAAATCATATATTGTCTTTCTACTGTTTATTTGCTCAGGTGATAGGCACTTCTTATTGTCTTGTCAAGATCGTAAAGTTTATCATTCTGTCGGAGATAATAATCCATAGACACTACTCAGAGTCCATACTAGATCGTATTTATTTATTCGTATACTTTGTCACGCCTGAGTCCTGTGCATACCAAGTAGACCCACAGTAAATGCACAAAGACGCCTATTTGAGTTAAAGTCAGCACTTAAACCAGGAGAAACTAAAGAACTTTACACGAAATATTATCTGATCAGTAAAGATCGAAAAGTAACTTTCGGAAATTCTTAAATTCACAGGGAAACAAAACACATAGAAAACACTTTGTCAGCGTTTACGATGTATAATGTAAGAAGAATGATCATTCGAGTCTAGAGCAAGTCGCGTCTGCACGACTAGAGCAGTCAACAAAAAATCGAGAGTGTATAGCTGCGAAAGAAGTAAAGTAGTAAATGAAGCTGCACTTCCTTGGATGACCCATGACCTTTATTTATATTTGATCAACTATCAACACAACAATTTATCGTATTTCTATGTGATCACAGTCAAGACGGCGCTATTAACGATAAATTTTAGACCAAGTTATCGAGGGATATTCAAATATAGGTGTACGGATAGTTAAATGCAGTGTACGATTATGAGAATCTGTCGTTGTATCCTAGGAATACACGGCTACTAGTGTATCTGACAAGAGAGGGCTAGAGCTACAGTAAGGCATAAATACCTTCTAGATCAAGTGGACACCATGTAGCGATAATGGTAGTTACCGATACACAAGGTGAGCCAGTCGTACAAAGGCATTTAGAGGAGAACACGATGAAGTTTTTGCAGGTAGAAACGAACCTTAAATAGGAGGACGCATGAGGATCGAGCCACACACCTGAATATCACGAGAATATGAGGTAAGCAAAGTAACGATTAATCTCAAATCTTATTAGTAATGAACTGCTAATCAAAAGCTGAAGGACTACGTTGCGCTACATAAAAATACACGTTGAAAGCCAATTCGCGTCGCGTAAAAGAGAATATACGTTGAGCGGAGCCACAGGAATATATAATGAGGATTCTAAAGTTACCAGTCATATTGCAAATTCGCTCGGCTATAAACAAGACAATTCTCTTGAAAGAACAAATCAGGCATAAGACTGAGAGAAAAATATCCAAAGGGTGCACGATCAAAGAGGATATAACCATATATGAGAGAGTGTTCTATAATGCGTAACGCAACACGAGAGTCCATCAAAGAGAAACATGCACCACGCAAAATAATGAGTGGTAAACACCAAAGTAAAGAGTTACGAAAAACATAAGGTTCAATTGAATGCAATAATAACTTTTCCATCTTGCGAGACTAATAGCGCAAATCAAGGGTGTCATATTCTGGATTATGTTTTTTCTTACATATATAATGTAAAATAATTGGTTTATTATAAAAGCAAGAGAATATAACTTTATTTTTTAATTGCTCCAATGAAAGACTTATAAAGCGTATATCATTATAACCTAAAATTTGTCTCGAAAAGAATAGCAGACTTGAGTAGATGCTTTGAATGCTAATTCAAATAAAGCACAATTACAAACATCTTCAGTAAACTAAATTAGATCATAGAAACTTGTTAGCTATCAGTTTTGAGATAACATGTTCTTATGAAAGTTTTTTATTTATGTTCTATAACAAACATTAAAGTGTGTTGATCAGTGTCATGGTATAATAATGTAAACAAAATTAATATATATTTTCAAAATAAACAGGCAGACGATATGATCACTTGTCGATACTAAATTATTCATAAATAGAAAAAAGTTCCTAATATTTCGTATACTTATATGAAAACTCTATTTTAAAAATAAAAAGATAAAATTGTAAATCCGAGAATAGTAAGCGGCTAAAATTGTGAGATTGTCTGATCGCACAATTCATAGTGAAATGAAGCATAAGTATAGTACTGTAACTGAATCTATGAAAACCGAGCGAAAGTAACATGTAGTCAGAGTATTCAAGAAAGGCTATGCTAAGTTAAAATGGCCATGAGGTTCCAACGGCTGGATGATTGAGGAAAAATGCTGATAAAATGTGCATGCGCCAAAAGCAATGTCACATTGAAGAATAGAATTGAGAGCTAGCCCGAAACAAAATCCGAGCATCGTCGTGAAAGCCTGGATGCAGAGGAAATGTAAGCTAGAGACATGTAAGGAAATCTGTTAAGCAGGTGAGAACAATAGTCAAAATCTGAATTGTATGACTTACTTTACTCTTTTCCCTGAAGACTCAAACTTGAATTTGTAAGTGTAAAAACGCATGACAATCCTCCTGACTGCTACACGATAAGGGGTGCTATAGTGCAAGGGCCCTGCGAGAGCAAGGCACTTCCTACAGAAAGATCAACATAGAAACCAAGGGGATGGAGAAAGAGCATTTTTTCTACACTATATCGATCTTCTAACTGTACACATGCCAAATGAAAATTTGAATAAATAAATAGAAAACGGAAGTTCTACTACGGAACGACCGATGATCGAGTGGCTGCGCGCCGTAGGCAATATGAAAGTGGTTCCCACCGATCACGAGCACAACTGTATTGAGGAAAACATGAAAAAATGCACTGTTACTTAGATTGATTTAATTGTAGATTATTTTCAAATGTCGCTAAAAGGCCTTTTCAGTGCCGGCCGAAAGAAATATACGTGGAATTAATAAAGAGGACTAAGGAGAGTCTTATTTGGATTACAGAGGCAAAAAAGAATTGTTGGAATAGCCAGTGAAAGGTCGATGTGATTTTCGAACGCTGGCGCTCGGTTATACAATGAAAATGCAACGACCGCATCCCGATCAACTACTAGGTTCGAAAAATAATGGCCCTGGATACAACTGCAGCTATTCAGGCTGCTCCACGACTGGAAGGACACCACCCTTATTTTTATTAAATTCTTCAATTGTCATTTTGATTCAAAAGAAGCACAGCTAGATAGACTAAACAATGCATCTGCATAAACCCAGGTTGAAAGGTTACAAGGATGAAGAAAGAGAAAGCTGAACAGAACATAGTATGGAGAGAATTGGTATAGGCTAAAAAACTCATTGTTGAAGAATCGAGCATAAATATCTTGAACTAGGAAATTACCTGATTTGGGTTTATTTTTGGTGTTGAGAGCATTGGCAATATCCAAATAAACTGTTACGCTAACTAAAGATTAAATAACAGAATTTGACATGCTAACCCTCCAGCTCTGACCAGTTTATGACACTGGCTGCCCTGTCCCACACCGGATAAGGCCATGATTTTGTTACTAATCTGTCCAAATTGGATTCCATATGTGCAAGAATATTTTGAAAAAACTTGTGGCGAAAAAGAAACTTTTCTGAAAAAGAAACTCTTTAGGATATATATGTTTTTATCCTCTCACTAGACATAATGGACAATAAGCCGCATCCCTTCCTGGTGCTGGAGCAATAATAAACCTAGAGAGGGCAGCATAGTGAATTCAGATTATATTGGTTATTATGAAATCTACTCAGACACCTATGATCAGTAGGACTGCAGGATGTGGTAAAAGACACCCAGGCATATTTCAAACTACATTTATAAGGGTATGTTGATTGAAAATTAAAATAAATATAATAAATAAATAAAATAACATAACATAAAATACAAAAAAGAAAAAAAAATTAAGCAAACTGAATTTGTCCATATGCAACAATATGCAATTGTTAGCCATGAATCCCAGTTTATGTCGGTTTCCAGTATTAATAATTAAGCATAGATGTTTATGAACTATGATTAACAGCTTAATGAACTCTAGATTGAGGGCATGGATGTCAGCAATTTGTATCCATCATGTGCAACTAACATCACATTGGAAATAATATCAGCACCTAAACAAGTTAAGCCCAGTATATCAAATTAAATTTTTTCTACGCAGAATATAAGCTTGATAAAAAATGTCAGATGGAAATGCAAGCTTCTTTATATGACATAATGAAGGGAACCAAATACAAGGACTCCCCATTCCAGATCCAGAAAGCCAAGTTACAACCTTTGCCAAATAAAGAGATCCACCATAAGTTCATTTTTAGACATGCTATAGTTGAATATGCCATCAATAAGTGATCAAAAGCCAATTCAGATGGGAATAACAGCCACAATGCTGGGAAGGTCAATAACAAAAGCATTGACTTGAATGTTGGCAGCCATAAGAACCGGAGGTAATGCGTACAGTCGGTAAGGTGGGGAGGAGGGGATGAGAAATTGCAGAAGTCGTACAATTTAATTGTTTTCATGCAATTCTGTTTGTCCAATCACGATCTATATGATAAGTAATAGCATTGTACAGCACCAAGATATGGTTGTTTTTAAATTGTTGAACAAATTAAAATTTCATATTCAATATCTAATATTTAATAAAAAGATGAAAGAAGAGTAAAGTACATTCTCTCTCCTTAACATGGTATTAAAGCCAGATCTCTCAAACTGCTTAACTCTAGTTTGCAAACTTGATTTCCAACTGGAAGTTGCAGTTTGCGTCATTTTGTTATTCAAGTAAGTTACCTTTCAATCTATCATAGTTAAAATGACTGGGAATGGATTTGTCATAGGGCACGAATTTCCCCACAAATTTTTTCCGCATCCATGCAGCCTTTAGAAGCCCTCTAAGCCAACATACTCAAACCCACATGAGATTAGCAATAAGAAAAAACTCATGAAGACCACCACAAGGCTATGGAGCTTAGCAATCCCTAACTTCGTATTTTGATTTCTTCTCTAAATACAATCAATAAACACAAGCTGCAACAAGACTTCACAATCTATTTGGTGAGGTTCATGCTCCTCGCTCTCGAGCTATGTTTTAAGAAAGTTCTCCCTCTAATTACCTCTGTATATTCCTATGATCTCCAGATTGCACGACATTAAAAGGGCACTCCAGCCTCCTTTTAATTAGGTGTGACACCAACCACTCCCTATTTGATAAAGGGGAGCAAGGAATCCTAGTTCTGCTCAAACTACATTACAATAAGAATCTGAACTACTATTCAAACCAAATTACAATCAACAATTTGAATTCAACTCTGGAAACTTTCAAATGTCTTCCGGCCCCATTTCCCACATTTCATTTTGAACTCCTTGTGCTGTAACTTCTTGTATCAGGCCACGGTAATCAGCCCTTCAGATTACCTGGTTTGTGTGCACAAACATCTTCCTATTAAGCTTGTCCCATGCAAGACATCTTTGTTGGTGTTCTGCTGAAAGTCTACCCACTCTCGTGCCTTTGAGTCAGTCCATCTCATGCGCTATTTGAATCAGCCGATGCATCTGATCAGCTTGCTATAGCGTGTCGTACGGCAGCCTCTAATGTGTCTCTATGCAACTAGTGTTGCAAGAATGCCGCCGAAAGCCCTCCTCTAGCCTACAGATCATGGCAATTTTCCTTGGTGCCAATCTTGCCTTTGGCTCTAGCCCCTTGTTGGTTCCTTTGAGGCATGTCAACTCATGCGCTCATATGTGGTTCCGAGCATCTGGATCATAGTCCATGCCAAGGCAACCTGCCCATGTTTGCTCTGCTAAGTTGTTGCTTATGCATCATTGCCATGCGCAGCCCCTCTTCTTGGGTGCAGCAACAAGTATGGCAATTGCACCCATATCTGTCATCTCTAACGTCCAAGGCATCGTGCCTTTGGTGCTAAGCATTAAGGGCATCACATCTGAGCGGCTTCCCTTATCTCTACTGCGACAAGCATTGTGCCCATGTGCCCAAGCCCTCAGTTGCAACAAGGCATTTCCCCCTCATGGCTACCATCGGGAAGGGAAGACTTGCTTAGCATCCCATGTTGTTGCAAACCAGTGAGTTGCACACCATCCATGTTATGGAGCCATGTATGGCTGCTAGCAAGGCTGTTGCCCATGTGCCTTGCTCATGTCCTGAGGAGCTTGCACTGAGCCCCTAAGTAGTGGTCCATGCCCAGCACCAAAAGCTTCGTCTTCCCTTGAGTCACCCCACAACTCGCCCCCCCTTACAGGAGCATTTTAAGCCCTTTTAATTAAATGTCAGGAAAATTCTATGAAGAATATCCGCTTCCACTTGGAGTCTCCCTTTTGAAGGTTCCTATAAATCTTTTATCTCTAAAGCAAATTAGACAAGTATCACTATTGTTTTGCAACATTCCTTCCCTTCCATAGTGTATTTCAAGATCCTCTAATGAACAAGACAATTGGTGAGGGCATGAAAGTAAAATGGAATTACAGCCATAGTGGCCCACCCTCTTACTCCAATTGGCTCTTACATACTTCCATTTCTTCCTACTGTAGTGGCACACCTTTCAGCTTCAACATCTGTTAGCATATGGGGACTTTTATTATATTGGACTCCAAGTTAACAGCACCAAGTTTTGGCGAGTCAACGCAAATAGCAATCCATCGTAGTGTTGTTCTTAGTCCCTTTTTGTGCTATAAATCAAATAAGAGGAGTAACTAGTCTTTTCATCTTGTTATATCAGACATTTATAGTTTATGTAGATGTTCTTTTCCTAATGTTGAACTAAACTGCTTTTATTGGCTATTTTATTAATTAGATCAAGAATAATGTTGTATGAGCAATCAAAGTAGGGCTCGAGAATAATAGGTCACTCAATCATCTGTTAAAAAAAAAGAAAAATATCTTTATAGAGATAACATCATCAGGTGACTATGCACAAGTAAGGATGGTACTGGACAAAGGCGTAAGACGTGAGAAAAACATTCAGTTTTTGTGCCAATCAACGCAAAGGTATGATTGCATTCTTAATAAAAAACGATATAAAATGTGCGTGAGAGGACAACATGATGACTAGAAGCAAACAATGAGATAAAATCATAAAGTTTTAGGGCAGACACTATTTACGTTTTCATCAATCTCGATAATAAGCAGACCTATATAATAAATTCAGTAGTTGCCTAATTTCAAAGAAACTAAGATTGCTCCAACAACTATAGTCCAATACTTCACCGAAGGCTCACAAATTACCGCTCATCCCTTACACTAATATTACGAAATGAAGGTGACTGTATTTACTTACCCTATACCCAAAGAGAAACGTTGTAATGGATAGTATGCAGTATAGAGCAGAGAGTCCATCGAGTATATTAAGTTACGCACTGTATAATTACAGATAGGATTCCTCATTTCAGTGTTGATCCTGTATATAGAGAAGCTGAAAGGTAAGAGCGAAGAATGAAGCTCTCAATGTAAGTAGACATGGCATTTCAGTCATACAAGGGCAAAAGGGTTGAGGTATCACTTCCTTTACGATTGCTTTGGCAATGAAATTCAGTAGTAGAAGAAGAAATTTAAAAATGATTTGACAAGATCACTCATCCAAACATAGTTATTTATTGAGAAAAAGGTCTAAAGCATGAATCATGCAGTAGACAAAATGAATCCTTTGTGTCATGTTCCAATAATGTTAACAAACTAACATTAAATTCATTAAGGTTAACATAGAAAAAAGAAGAAAAAGACATTGTGCAATAGTTTGGCTGTTACACTACTTGAGCCATCCAGACTTCGACACAGAATCCTTGCATGTCAAAATTGATTGCAAAACTTTACCCAATGTGAAAAAGAAGTATTTACAATAAAGAAAAGAAAAAAAGGAGAAAAAAAAGAGGGAAAGAAAAGAGACATGGGATTTCGCCATGTATGAATAAATATATTTTATGTATAGAATAAGATGCATGTATGTGCATATGTGCATAAGACGCTGGTCCAAGAAGACACAATTTCAAGAAGTTTCACATACTGTGCTTTGGATGAACAAAGCAGTACACGTGGTCAATAAATGGCCTTGTCTCCATTATTAGAGAATTGCAGATAATTCATCCACTACAGGCATGGGGTGCCTGGAACAAGTTATGCCATTTGGTGGGATGTAAGTGGAGCTTAAGACAAGAAAATTCCTCAATGCATTCTTCTGTCGCCTTGTGCAGATGTTGAAAGCTGACAATCTGTCATTGAGGCAATACAAGGAATGTGGATGTAAAACACATTGAGGAGCCATGAAGCTTGCTATATGCAGGGAGAAATTTAATTTATGATTAAGTTTTGGTGAGGGATTTTCAGATGCAGATCATATGGCATTACCAACTTCACAGAATTTTGCATGTTTTTATTCATTGTCCACAATACACATCTGCTATCAGTTTGAATACATCATATTATAAATCTCTCATTCACTTGTTTTCGCTTTCCATTAGTCTGCTTTCCACATGCCTATTGCAGCAAGACAGACCTCATGATAGTTTGGTAAAGGTAAAGATAATTACAAATTGAAAAATACAAACTAAAGCCCAAATATTGGCTAATAAGAGAGAAACCATCCAAGATTCCTATCTTAATGACTCTACAAGTTCTAAAAAACAGCGGAGACAAGGAGCTTCAACCTGGTCCATCAAAGCTATATAAAAGTGGGTAAACATATCCAACTAGCCATTAACGTTAGAAAGTACATTCTAAAAGAAAATTATTAAACAATGTTGTTTTCCAAAAAATTCCATGTTAGAAATAGAGAACATAAATTGAAATTCATTCAAACAAGTTCAAACAGTAAAAAGTTAAGAATTGTGACTAGAGCATATATTTTTTTTAAAAGAAACAACCAATTGTGAACTCAGCATATCACCACACTGTGTTTTATCAGCTATCACACATGTATTTCCTTCCTAGCATGTTATCCATTAAGTAACCTCTAGAAATAAAATTCCCTTTCCGACTCTGTCAGATCAGTCCAAAAAATTTATGTAAAAATGGTAAAATACATGGGTACACAAAACAACTATATAAACTGCCATCCGGCCAGTCAATTAATAAATCAGTATGTCTATGAACATAGTCTGATAGCATGTAAGAGCAAGTAGGGAATCTCTTTTGATGTGTGCAGTTCTCCTCGGCACCATATTTCGCCCTTAAGGTAGACAGGATTTGTAGTCTATAAAGAGTATGTATGACCCTTAGTAGAGTTTTTAGAAAATACCAAGTTTGTTCAATGTAAAATTAGCGTATCACAGACGAACGAAAAAATTGTTCCACGTAGAGTTGTAATAAAGATATATAGATACCATTACGATGGTTGAGCAGAGTATCATTGACCCATTTTGGACATGCCAAAAGCCTAACCTACAACAAAGGCAAATGTTGAATAAAAGCAAATAGTTCACAATTCAATGAAAAAAAACAGAGGACAAAAAACAGAATGAAACAAATACGGGCGATATCAATCACACAGGCCTCAAATTTGAGTTTGCCACATATGATGAAACTAATGAAAGAAACAAGGAATATATGTGAAACAAAACCTATGATTCCAATTGATAGCAGTCGCATTCCAGCACAGATAGTAGGATCAACAAGTAACTAATCTAGCAGCAAAATTTGTGTATCGTCTGAATGTTGTGTCCTGCTTTTGTGTGGGGGATATTTAATTAGAAACATGTTCTTTAGTGCAGCAAAGCCTACTGCATTTACTTGAAGGATTAGGTAAAAATACTTTCCATTTAAAAAGAGGCCTTGAACACAAGCCCCGGAGTTTTCAAATAAGGAAAACATAAATAGGCTTTTTACAAATGAGTCCCAAGCAAAAGAAGGCATATAATTCCATTCATCGACAGCATACCAGAAATAGAATAGTGTGGAATGTGGACACATGCCATAATTAGCATTGGACACACACTAACATGCCAAGTCATGACATGAAAGAATTTCCAAAGAATATTAAAGTATAATCACTTGCTAGTAAGCAATTAGACCAGAAAAACATGATATAGCCAAGATCAAATCTAATTTTTAATTTCCAAAAAAAATAAATAAATTATTATCAACCAATAGAAATGGTATCACCAGCAATTAACACCAAAACACACGACATCCAACATATCGAATCATAACACGTGTCACCATCTCCAATCAGCATTACTCCCTGTACAAGGTTAGCCTAATAGCAGGTCCAATGAATCAGGTTTTCAATACTATAAAACTCTTCCAATATCTTCCTTTGGCAGGGCATAGAAACCATTTTACTAACAGTAATTGCAATTATTGTAAAAGTCTTGACGAAAATTTTGATGAAGAGCTTGAACTATATTACTCACAAACCCACTCCAAAATTTCCTTAAGATATAACTACATTTTTTGAAGGTCCTTTCCAATGTCTTTTCTCTTATTTGGTTAGTAAAAGCCATATGTTTTATGAATTTGACGAGCGTACGTTGTTGAGTTGAGGTGTATAAAACTAATTTTTCTTATATATCAAATTTAGCATCAGTCATTTGAAAATTTAAGGTTCCAGTCCTTTACACTAAGAAAGTCCTGAGAGCAAATTAAAAAATACCTTCTTTTAATATTATTAAATTTTAGTTTCCTTTAGGTTTTGAGTCAACAGGAAATTAGTGTAAAAGGAATTTTAATTTTCTTACACTAAGAAAATTAAAAATAATAGGGCAAAAATAATTTTCCCAAATTTGGAACTTTAATAGGTAATGCGCCTTATTAAAATAACAGCAAAAAGTTTGTCATTTTCCATTGAATAAACAATTGTGCGAATAACTATTGCAAATTAATAAAAGGTTATTAGATGGAATATTTTTTGTTCTGTGCCAATATAGAAATTCAATTTCAAACCCGGCCCACTCGCACCACACGCGACTATGCTGGCTTGAGGCAACTAGAGGAGAAAACTATTTAAAATTCTAGAACGTATGGATAAAAAATTAATTTCTTAGATTTTATGGCCAAGTTCGCGATATTTATAGGTATCCTAAATTTATGTATTCTACTGTTGTCAAAGCTTCAATTTTGGGCGTTGTCATGGCTATGCACCTTAAATGAGGAACAAAACATTTGGTCCTTCTGTTTTTCTTTTTGAGCTGTTCAAATTTTTGCAAGTTACTTCTATCCAGGTTCTAGGAAACACCCATTTTTTTAAATCTCCAATAATTTAGGGTTCTGTGGCTGAGGGAATAGACTTATTTTTGGTTGAAGCACATAAAATTCTTGGCTATTTTTTTTTTTTTTTGGCATCAGTCCTTTAGGTTGATTTTCCTACTTATTTTTCACCCAGCCAATTAACATTCGCCCTAACTCTATATATCTACCCGAGCAAATGTTTATGAACTAGCAAATCATACTAAAATTTCTTACTAGTTGACAATGTGCATCATCTCAGCATGTCATTCCCAACACCCAAAACTACAACCACATCTCACTAAACAATCCTAACTGGCCTCATGAGTATGTATTACAGAAATGCCAATTAAAATATACTTCCCTATTTAATTGTCATAAATTTTTATAATATTTTCAGCAATATTTCCAAGCAAGTAGCTTATGTGGAAACCCCGCATTTCTGTATAAAATGAAAAAACCCTATAGCTTGCGCAAGTAAAATGAAAAAAAAAAAAAACAGAGATTTTGCAAGAATTGGGGAGAGCAGAGCTCACACCAGCATGGCCATTGATTGGAGCAGAAACGGAGATGAACGCGGGAGATGGTGGTGGAATTGGGAGAATTTGTTGAAGTTTTGTGGATGTGGGAACCCTAGGAATGCTGGGATTGAAACCCTGGATTGAAACAAGAGGATTGTGAGAGAGAATTGGAAATTGAAGAAACAAACACAAAAAATAAATCCAAGAAATAAATAAGAAGCATAAAAATGAAACAGAGAAGAGTGTGTATGAAGCACCTGATGATGTGAAAGCAGCTTCAGCTGTTGAAGGCAAACTTTCGATGGGAGAGACATGAGGATAAAATTACTAGCTAAAACTTGAAAAGTCTTATCAGAGTGAAAAAGAAAATAAAATTAAAACTCTTTATTTTACATAATAGCATATCTATGATCCCTTAAATTATGAAATTACATATTGTTTTTCAAAAAAAACAAAAAGAAGAAAGAAGAAAAAGAAAAAACCCAGAAATGCCTACTGCAAAAAAAGTCCATTGATACACTCCCTAACCATAAAATTGAGTTGTAATATAAATTATAGTTCATCAAGTCTATAATACGACTTTAAAAATCAATAGCTATTTCATTTACAAATGGTTCGCATTTTTTTTTTATTTCATTGAAAAGAAAGCATAAAAATGAATTGAGACAAAATGATAATACAATCCATAAAACATCAATAGATTTGTAACTCATTATAAGTTCATAATATCTTTAGATAAAAAAAGCAATATAAAGAGGAAAAAAATTAGGAACTATCAAGTTGAAAAATAGTGTATGGTAAAAAATAAAAAATAAAAAGATAAAAAAACAACATTTTAAAGTAAAGATACAATAGTTATTAAAATGAATCACAATAAAAGTTTTCTAAAAATTGAAAAAGAGAGGAAAAGTTTTTGATATGCTTTTATGGTTTAAGGGGTAAAGGTTCATAATACTCGTCATTTTATCATCTTTATAGGAAAAAAAAATTTAGACTCAACTTTATCACAACTCATATGAGTTAAAAATCTCTTGAGTGTATTTTCTCTCGAGTTTCTAATGGACACCCCTTTATCGAAGGTATGGACATTGAGCTAAATTCACCATTAAAATTCATCAAGTTTCTCTTTTCCTTTTCCTAATTCATCAAGCTATATTTATGAAATATCCTCATTCTTCACTAGTAATATCATATTGTCAAAAAAACCCTTAACAGATCTACACCTATCACTAGTTAATAGATAAAATAACTTAATAATTAGTTTTAAGTTTTAAGGACTTTACAAGACAAGCTAAGAACCTCAGATTGCTTGCACACAATTGACAAGTTGATTTGTTTTAAAAAGTAAAATGTTAAAGAAAATCCACAGCACGTGTTGTTTTTAAAAATCTTTGTGTTTATATGACAAAAAAAAAAAAGAACCAATAGTTTAAATTGGAAAAGTTTATGCAAATTAGATGAGGAAAATGCAAGCCGTAAAATAACATTCAAACGTTATCATTCTCTAAGAAACAGCAAGAACATATTGAGAGAACCATTACTTAACATAATAAATTGGTCTTGAAAGGAAAAGAAAATCACCAAAGCAATCATATTTGTGATGCGTTCCTATTTCCCTAGTGTTTCCATATCTACTATTAGGATAAAAAAAAAATGGAAGTTGAAAATTATGGCAACACCTTGAGACAATGAATTAGAGTAGTAGAAAAGGAAAAAAATAAAAAATAAAGAGGAAAATATGGGGAAAAAAAGTAAAAAATGTTTTAACCCCATAAATTTTTCTTTCACATCTCTTTAAATTTATTAATATCAATTCTTTTCTAAATAAACAATGAAATTTTTGAAATTGCTTGAAATTTAAACATATTTACTAGTTGTATCATCTCCGATCACCTAAATCTCAAGATGTTCTTCGAATGAATTATAGACTTTATTTAGATAGGTAAACTAAGGAGACTCCCCTTTTAAGAACTGTATATAAGAATTTCATCTCATACAACTCAAATGAAACACCCAAACACTAGTTGAAACGGATATATAATAGGAAAAATGCATTTCAATGGATCCAATTGGTATTTTTCCTGTCTTAGATAAACAAACAAATTTTTCTTCATTAATTATTGTAAGTAAATTATATTTTAATTTTAAAAAGTACTAAACTTTATTTTAATTTTCATGTAGGATCAATTAACTTATTATAATTAAAATTTGTCTCTATAGCTTAATAGAGCTTTGATGTAATAATACTATACAAATTTCAAGTAACACTAAATTAATCAAATAGGAAACTACAGTTATGTTTGAATACATATTCTATTTTTTATTTTTAAAATTAAAATTTTGATATAAAATAAAATTTTTTTTAAAAATAAAATATTTTCAAATACTCAAGATATTCACATTTTTTTAAATAAAAATTCCTATATTTTATATAAAATTCTATTTTTAAAAATAGAAAACAAAAAAATGTATCTAAACATATGCTAAATTGTTAGATTTCATTGTGAGATTTCTTAGATCCTACAATTAATAGTGAAAATGAAGATAAGAGATAACTGGCTGAACTATGAAAAAGAATTAAAATTTATGAGTTTCAAAAATACTAGTTAATGAAAGAGATTCTATGCCTGGATGACTAAGAAAAATGCTGAAAAATGTGTCATAGAGTGGCTTTTCCTTTCTCCTCTTGCTATATATGCATATCATCCCTTCTTTTTTTTTTATCTCGTTGAACTCAATAAATTCTCATTTGTTATGAGAAAAAAAGAGATTATGTTACATGCCTCTTTATGGAGTATGCACACCCTAGATCTATTGGCTAGAGCTATACAGTAGGTTGTTGGCTTGTTCAGCATAGTCTCTTTTTTGGATTAGGTTTGGCCAATGCCTCTTGAAGTTGCTTTTTTGGTAATGTATTTTCTTTGACTTTTCTTGAAAATTCTGCATTTTTCAAGCTTGCTTGTAATTCTTTCCTTCTTCGACTCATGAGTGTTTGATTCCTTAGTAAAATAAATAACGGGTTTATAATGCAAAGGATTACATTTATGGAAAATTTTGAGATTTTCACCATAATTAGAGTCTCTGGAATTGGTACTTGTCTTGACACAACTAGTAGGAATCATTTTCCCCAAGCTACATAAGACATGTCTGCTAATTGGTAATATTCTGGTTGTGCCAACATGTTTCTATCCTGTTCTTTGTCTTGCTGATTTGGGTGGTTGTGGGGTCATGTTCCTACAAGCTGTATTTTTAAGCTTCAGGAGTAAGGTATTCTGGTTCTACCATCCAGATGATGGTACTAAAGCATTTGTATTCTGGATTGCACAACCCCCCTTATATGGGATATTTTTGCACCAAATGTTTGGTAATCAAGGGAACTCTCATATTAAACAAAGTCATCTTCTATTAAACTAAATTCCTTCAGTATGCAGCCTCACAACTACATATACCGTTCTTTTCCTTTTTGCTTCCTTGTTATTACACATTGGTTGCCACTGATATAATAGAAAGCAAATTACTAAGGCCCTGCTAATCCATGCTCAATTCCATACGACCTTTCGTATTCCATAGGTTGAAATAGAAAAAATACTTGATGGGACTAATGTTTCTCTTTGCAACCAAGCAAAATAAAATGTTTTGAAACCCAATGGTGCCATAGTCGAGCTAACTTGTCTTTTATATCTCTACTCCTTTCTCTTTACCATAATGATACATGCACCTAGTCAAATTGTGTATTGGCTTAGAAGGAATGCTTGTATTTATTTCCTGATGAGTTTATTCTGATTCTTTGATCAGGATTTCTTCAATCACATTACTTGCTATTGAATTTTCAATGGCTTAATATGAATTATTAAAAAAAGTTGTTTAATTATTTCAGCAGCTTATCCTTTGTAATTTCTTTTAACAATTGTTATCTCTGATGTTCATTTGTAATAAATAGCTAGAGAAAGGTACTCTTATTGAAGCATTTTCACCATATCAGCCATCAACATCTTCACTTGTTGAGCACTAATTTAGGCACTGATACTTACCTATCAAATAAATAAATAAATAATTAGGCACTAATACTTGTGTTAAAGTAATTTTCTTTTTCGTTTGTTTGTTTTTGGTTGTCTTGTCTTGTGTTTTGGAGGTAATTGTGTTGGATGACTTGTATCAGTGTTTGACACCAAAGCCTGTCTTAATGCTATTGTAAAGTAAGACTATGCTAATAAGCTTTTGATGTTTACAAGGTTTATGCCAAACTGACCTTTTAGTTTCTCTATTTGAAAATTGTTTTTTTTCCCCTGTTATATCGACACTAATGTTGGATTTGTGCCTTCTTGTTGATCAAGCATGTGCTGAAACTTTGTTTTTTTGTTTTCCTTTGCTCCTTGATATTACATCTATCACATTTGTTTTTTTTTCTTAGTTTGTTTTGTTTTGCTTTTTTTTTTTTTTTTTTAATTTGTGAAATTTGAATTTGATGGAGCCACCATTAATTTATTTTTCCTTGTTATTATGGGGTGTGCTTTATTTTGTTCATGTAAATATTATCGTTGTGGCACTATTATTATTATGTACCTTTTTTTTAATCTATTGTTCCTATGAGCATTAAATGCTCCTAAAATGTATGGAACAGGCTAAACCCTTTCCATAGTTAATTTTAAAATTCATTTGTCATCTATTTTCTTATACTCAAAAAATTATATTTTTTTAGTAAAATTGAAAATTTAGGCAGTGTTTATGCCTTAATGACTCAACCCCTTGAGGGTTTATGCCTATCTTAGCAAGATGTAAACCCTCTTGCCTCTTATGCTTTTACCTTATGAAAACTATACAAAAACAAACACCATAACTCCTTGCCCCGATCAAAGGATAATTGAAAGTTTGCTTCAAATCAATCTCAAAAATTCATGTTGCTAAAATTAGTATTGTAACCAAAGTAATATTGGGAAATCTTCAAGTTTCAACTCCTCTTTTTCTATTGGCTCTTTGTATTGTTAGGTGGCCTCAACTTTTGCTTTACTTATGCTTTATGAGCTACTCCAATTAAAATAATGCTTCAAGTAAATGCTCCTTGGATCTCACTCTAGCAAGAGGCTTGCATTGCAATTTCTTTTGTAATCCTAGAAAGGTTAACTAGGAAGACAATAGCTTGCTTAAGAGGATTGCCTCCTCTTCTATTAGGTTTGTAAAAGTTTTGCTTCTCCCTTGACCTTGGGAGTCTTGTGGTTTCAATTTGGGTGTGTTCGAGGTTGTAGCCAGCCTTATGCTTTCTAAATGGTAATCTTCTGTTTTGGTTGGGATTCTTTCATTTATTTTGCTTGTTTGCTTTCTTTGTTTCTTTATTGTGGTTGAAGGATCACCAATCAACTTTTTTATTCTCTGCAAAAACTATTTATGTTTCATACCTAAAAAGGAAAAACAAAGGCTAGTTAGACTAGAATAGATTTTATCTTGTTTCTTCTTTTACTATTAGTGTGGATTTCAAACTTGGGAAGAGGCCTTGAAACAAGTGGCAATTTGTGTTTTCTTTACATACATCTTTGTTCAATCAATTGTTGTCAAGTGTTTGGTGTCTTGTTTTGTTCTTTTGGTTGTTTTTGTCTCTATCAAAGTGTATAATTGTAATATCCCATATCGTATAGGGAAAAAAGTTTCTTCGTTCTTTATTTATGTATGAACTCCACTTAATCTTGTAAATATGTTTTAAAGTCACGAGGGTTTCTTAAGTTTAGAGCAGACAATATCTATACAGTTGGGAAGCAGGTCATTACTAATGGTATCAGAACCAATCTCCGACTCCAGTATGAGAGTTTGTTTAGCACCGAAAGGAGTGTCTATCTTATTTTACCCTACAATCATGTGGAATACAACAAGGACGTTGGGTCTGCATGAGGAGGGTGATTATGATATCCTACATCAAAGAAAAAGTTTCTAACGTTATATATGTATGAACTCCTCTTAATCTTGTAAACATGTTTTAAAATTGTAAATGTCGCTTAAGCTTAGAGCGAACAGTATCTATACAGTTGGAAGCGGGTTGTTATAATAATTACTTTTGATTTTCCTTCCATATGTTTAATTGCATAACATTATCATAGCAAAATATTCATCTATATATAATGTAGCGTCTTGTAAAGTTTATGTTGGGTGTCATGATTATATCTCTCATCATTTTTATTATTCTGATTCAACATCATCTTATTAGTTAGAAATACATTTATAATCATTTATACACTTGATGCAAGGCTATAAATTGTAGGATTCTTTTCTCCAATTTGTTACTTGATATTTTAGAATGCCATGAAATGTCTATAGTTTGATGCAGAAAGTCATTCACCCTTGATCTCTCTCACTAGTTTTGCAGAACCATAGCCACTAAGCACACGCGGGCGTCAGACCTGCGACCACTTCCAGTGTTGGAAGAGACTTTGAACTACCTCTTAAACCTATTGGATTCCACGGAGCATCCTTTTGAAGTGGTTCGTGATTTCATCTTTGATAGGACAAGATCAATAAGTCAAGATCCTAGCATGCAGAATATTGTTAATGATCAAACAATTCATATGTATGAAGAAAATGAGTATAATTTCTTGAAAAACAAATCTTATTACCTCTCTTTTCTGAGCATTAATCTCCTCAATATACAATAAGTTAGCGAATCCACTGCTAAACACATTCCTAGTTGCAGAAAATAATCGAAATATACAAGAGATAAATGTTGAATAATTGAGTCATTATCCTCTCCTTTTGCTTTATTGAATAAGAGAATTTTATTCAATGGAGTCCAAATGAGGTGAAACTATGACCACACAACTTCTGAAGGCTACTTTATAATGGATAAATGAATGGTCTGTTTCTGAATCTTTCTTGGCACATTAGTTATTATCCAATCCATTCTAATTAAATTATCCACTATTGAGTGTCCATTTCCAATCAAAGTTATGAAAGGCCCATAGAACCAAAGCAACTCACACCGCCTGCAACGGGAAGTAGTGCTCTTTCCCATAATGTCAAGTTTTCCAGTACACTTGGTGACTTTATAGAATATGCCTACAAAAAGGGCTTCCACCTTCAATTCCCAATTCATAGAAGTTTCTTATACCATATTTAAAAGATGTATTTCTGTTCCATCTCTTAAAGTTTTATAACCTAATATCTCTTTATCCTAGGTAATTCAGACAAGATGAGGAACAATTATTAACAAGAACTCCATCACATTTGCTTCCTCAAATTTTTCAAGTTTCTTGGCTCTCATTTTGATTCAAAGTTCTGATTTTGCTAACGAACCAAATTCAGTCTGAGTAACATTTTTTAGCCAAGCAATAGAATGTACAGCAAGCATGCATATGAATGAAAGATGTTGTTTTATGATAAAAGGATCAGATATTCCTAAAACCTTGGAGTTAGCTAAAAGTCGTATCTTATGTTCTGGACATGTGGTTTGTTCTAATAGGGAACTTATATTATATCCCACCACAAGCTTCCCAGTTGTAGTAGCAAGCCAAATTTTTCTTCAGTTCATTACCTCAATATAAAGCAGCTGAAAAAGTGTCTGACATCTCTATATGCTCTATACAAAGAAAATCGAAATTCAAATTCTATTTACAAGAATGGACTTGAGTTCCGGTCATTTCACGTTCTTCTTCATCTTGTCTCTAACAGCCAACCATTGGTGGCTACCTCCTTCCATTGTTGTGTTGAGTTTCATCTTTTCAGTATCTCTGTAGCCTATGTATGGTTTCTGAATATGTTACTATTTCTGTTCTGAAAGGAAAGTCACTCTTTTTGTGGTTGGGTCGTGTAACTTCTCTCATTTTGAAGTCAAAGAAAATGTGTTTTGCCCAAAGACTTTTAAGGTGACCACAAAGCTATTATAGATTCCACTTCCATTTCAATTGTTTTTATTCCCTTTATATTTAACTCAATGTAGGTTGTGTTCTGTTTTTAGTTATTTAAACTTGATTTTTCGTCTATTTAGAACCAATGTTAAAGTTTTGTTTTCATGAACTAAAAGATCCGTCTTTTTCTTGTGATAGATTATTTTGGATGGGCAATTATAAGCGTTTTCTTTGTACTATAGCAACTGAGGCATCATATTTGCAATACTACGTTATTGAACCTTACATAATGAGGTTGCTTAATATAAGTTGATTTTGCTAGGTTTTTCAGTTTGAAAAATATATGCTTCTTTGTTCATTTATTGTTTTCCAGATTCATTTATGAGAATATATTAGGTCTAGAGTCAGTACTGGCTTTCAGGGTTTTATTTTCTTTCATTTTGTTTGTAGTTGCTTCATTATTCTTAAATTTTCTCACCAGCCGTTCTTATATGTTTATTGCCCTTCACTTTTTTGAAGGGTTCCAAATTTAATTAGCGTTGTTTGTAAATTGGACTTATTTAGGAATTGCTTTTTTCAGTCTTCTAAAAGACATGGCTAGATTTATATACATTTTTGATTGGTTTTCTTTTGACCAATAAAAGTTGAGCATTGCATTGTCAAGGTTAATTATAGTGGCTACATTACTTCATCTGTATTCCAATTGGCAACACTTGTCTAAACTCTTGATGATTAAGGTATGGTTGCATTTACGGCATTCAAATTGCTAAATTTTGTCATCCAAAGTTTTTCAATCTTCTTTGAATCTTGAAGACTTGATTTGCATTGTAGGAATTAGATGTGGATCATTTGCAATGCTTGGGCTTGAAACCCAGCACTGAATGAACGGGGAATAAGTTCTTATCAACCAAGAAACAACTGATCCAAATTATTCTCAAGGAGAGTGCTCTTCCAAGTCTACTGCTACTTTTGGTCTCTTGGAAAATTATAGTGTTTTATACAATAAGAATATGAGATTATTTACTCTTTTTCAAACTTTTATTGCCTACTTCGTTATAACATGGCAGTCCAACATTTCTGTCCCATCATTTCAAGATTTCAAGCTTATTAACACCTATCTCTATGAAGTTGTTTTTTCTAGGAATAGAGTGAGGCAATCTATTCACCCCGAAACCATCTAGAGGAACGAATGACGATAAGCTCCCGCCTTTAAGACACCCTAAATTTATGAATGGAAGATGCCAGTTTTTTAATCCCAATCATGTAGTGTGTGTCACAAAGGAATCAGAGGCAAGTGATGTAAGTGGTATTCTAAATGTTCGAAGATATATTCACATGTCAATGTAATATTGCTTTTCTCAAAACTGTTTGAATCTTATTTGTAAATATTAGAGTTGACTCTTGTTCACTTATCACAGATGTGTAACTAACTGGAAAGAGAAAATTGTTATAAATTTAGACCTGGTTTAGATTTCTTAGATAGCAAAAGCAAAGGAAAATAGGTTAATAGTGGTGATTTTCTCTTCCCATTGGTATAAAGCACATTCTTGAATCACTTAAATAATTTTTGTGTTTTTTTTTTTTTTTTCGTGTCCTATTGTTCAATTGTCTCGCAAAAGAAGTGTATTAGCGTTCTTTCCAAAACAACAATGATTCTGTGCATAACACAAATTTAAGAGCTAAATCTAACGTAGCAAAAGTTTCTAGAATATTTCCATGACAACTGCCAATAAAGGAAGTACTTAACAAGGAGTTGTAAGTGTTAATGGCAGGTGAACAAACCAATAGTAGAGAGATATATGAAATATTTGGGGCCAGATCCAACATAGCAGGGAATAACAACCAAGAAGAGACCCTCTAACTCGCCCTTTTTGTTTTCAATTATCTCTACAAAGCATCATCTTCTTTATACAAAGGACACCCAGGTTGAAGCCCACGTATATTCTTGCATTCAAAAATTGCTCAAATTTTAGGGCATAGTGCTCTTTTAGGGGGGTATTTTTGGTACTAATTTAGTTTAGTCTCTCAAATACCTAAAACTGCCTTCAGATTTAGGCATGACCCACTCTTTGAGGTTGTGGTTATTTTGGGTACCAAGTATTTGTGTATGGAGGTTTTGGTGTGAAATGGAGGGCTCTTGGGATATGAAAGAAATGTTACCATTGCATGTATTTTTTTGGTGGGCAATTTAAACCCCCACCACTTAGATGGAGTTATGTAGTTACTCACTTTTTTGTGTCGTCCAACTACTGTATGCACGTCACCTTATGATGAGCCTTTAGCGCCTTTTTTAACCCCGCCCCACTAGAAGAAAAAAAACCTTAATACTAAAAAAAAAAAAACACCTAATAGTAAAAGGACCTTAGCTTGCAAACTAGCTATTATGAGTAGATTCCACAACCAACTTCTTAGAGGACCATGATCCACTTAGTGCAAGGAATTTAGGCAATAACAGGTCTACATGCCCTTAATGTTTTGGGCAATGCACGTACACTAACTGTATTCATGAGTCTGTAACTTTGACTAACGCTGGGTATCTTTAAATTTCATATGTGGGAAGGTTCCAAGTGAACGACACTTTGCAAGGTTAGTTATCCTAAGGATGGAGAAAGCTCGTTAGACATGCAGACACTCAATCTTGAAAGGCTAATTGAGTTAAATTCCTAAATTGGGATGACGGCTCTACATAATGTTAGGTAGTCTGAGACATTGTATTGTTAATTGTTATCGGTATTTTTATTTTTCAATAGAAATTTTGAGGATTAAAAAATTACCACAAAATTAAGAAAAAACAAAATTAATTTATATGAATAAACATTTTCAAATATTTAACAAATGTATGAAAGTTTGAATATTCATACAGCGGATTAAATGACTGATTCATTCTTATTTTTTCCCAATGATCTCATACTATTAAATGAATCAGTCCAACATTATTTATTAAGGGTAAAATTAATTATATGTGTAAACTTTTAAATACTTTACCATGCTATAATCCTTAGCTAATAAAATGAAATCAAACTTAAAAAAAAAAAAAAAAAAAAAAAAATTCATTTTTATATATAGAATAAGTATATTATTAAGTTAGGTAGTGAGCAATTAATTGAGGTATAAATTAATGCCAAAACTTTTGATTGTTCCTTCACATTCTCCACATCCAAACAAAGGATATAAGAAAAATAAAGAAAGGAATTTAGGGTAGTTTTATTTTTTGTTCTCATCTCGTGGTGAAGTTAATAGAGGAATGCTTGGGTTGGTGCTTGACAGTCAAGTGACACCAGGTATAATGATTCTTCCAATCTTGTAAATATTGTCCGCTTTAATTTTAATGGATCATCATCACTTTGAATTGCATTCACATTGTTAAGAGCAACTCATACGTGCATAATATTAGGAACTTTTTCTTATTCGATATGGAATATCAAATTAGGTATCTTTCAATTTTAGATATTGCATAAGCATTCCAACTCCTGTATAGACACATGCGTTTAAATATTCCCTATATATTAATAAAAGTTTATATGTCATTAAATAAATATAGAATTTTAACATTAATTGCAGTGCTAAGTGCAGGAGATCTCAAGTTTAAATCATTGATTAAGGCTTATTTGATAAAACTTAACATTTGTTACTTAAATAAGTTAAGTTGACTTTAAGTTATTATATTTAAATTATTTGCTTAATATTTATTTTAAGTATTAAAGTTATTTGATAAAGTTAATTTAAAAATTATTTTAATTCATCAAATTTGGCAATTACTGCATTAATTTGATTAGTATTTACATCATTAAGTTTCTATTTAATATTTTTTATTAATCTTGAATAATAAATTTGTTTATTAAACATTTAACAGATTCGTAAGATAACCACACAATATTCACAATAATAAATGAGTCATGAATTTGAAGTCATGATTGTAAAATGTATGCTAACGAGATTTGAACAAATGAGACAAAAAAATGAGATTAAAAATAAGTTAATTATTTTGATTACACTAAAATTAAAGTAATTTAAGTTATTAATAATTAAAGTTATTTTATCAAATATATATTAAGCCTTTTAACGAATTAATAAGTTATTAAGTCAAATGATTACCAAACACCCTATTAAGACCCAGAAAATGGAATGAGTTTTAATAGTATTCAGGATGGGCATGACTAGGTGGTGGTTCAATGCTGATTAATCATAATTTAATCTAAGCAAAATATGTAACGAAACTCAAACTGCACTATCCAAATGGGCGCCAAGAACGTTACATTTGACAAATGCCAGTAAACCTCTACAACTAGAAATTAAGACTTTGGTTTAAACTACAATGACCCAAACGGCGTTGTAGAGACTTATCGAGATCACTAGACTTCAAAAGCTGCAGGAAGAAAGATGTTCTCAATGAAAACTTGGTGTCAAATTGCAGATAAAGACCTAAAAATCCCACTTATTTGATAGGGAGTAAGAACATAGTGCACGAGTTTTGGGGTGGGGTGATACCTAAAGCACTAGAGTAGCACGTGATCAAGCCTCACTTAGTGAAAAGCTGTTTGGTTTGTACATGTCTGCTTAGTGATACTTAGGATTGGCGAAGTATACATCTCCTTTGTGATCAGGTTTGTATATGGGCAGATGAATGTTCATGTGAGGTTCATATATGTTTCTGATACATATCACCCTGGAACAATCTAGATCAAGGGGATGAGTTTCTAAAGCTTGACTAGGTTTGAGATGTTTGAGAATTGGTGAGAATGATAAATATCATGATCTCAATATTCATTTGTTGAAGAAGAAAGAGGTATCTTGAAAAAAATTTGCTTTCACACTATTTAATTACAAGAGGATGTTCAATTATAGAAGAAAATAATATTCACTAGACTCTTTCAACTTAATCAACATGCAGGGAAAACCAGTCGGATGACTTGTTACTCATAATAATATTCACATAATAACTTACTGTCTTTCTACCTCTACTTGTTACTCATCAGCCAAGCTTATAGTAATATAAGCTTGGGTTCATCTCTCTATGCCACTGATGACAACTCCACATGGGCTTCCCCTTCTGGTGATTTTGCATTTAAATTCCGACCGTCTCCAAGTGAAAAGGATCTATTCCTTCTTGCTATCTGGACTGCAAATGGAAGTTAACCGGTGCCAAGAGGATCAAAAGTTGAGCTTACTACCAATGGACAGCTTTTTCTCCAGAGGCTAAGAGATATGGAAGACAAAGACTGGTAATGTGAGCAGAGAAGCAGTGCATGGTGCCATGCTTGGAGATGGAAATTGTATACCTGTATATGGGAGGGCTTCAAGCACCCAACTAATACCATATTGCCAACTCAGGGATTGGTGTTGGAGCCTACTGTGCCTCATTTTTGAGACCCTTGAGGTTTGCAAGGAACGGAAGCTGTTGGAGGAAAAGACTTACCTCTTTCAAATGGGAGTTGATCAACTGCTTTGCCAGAAGTGCTCTATCCCAAAGATGTTGAAGTCCAGTGAAACTAACTCAGCAGAGGCAAGCAAATAATCATTCTAATACTCTCAGTCCTCTTAGGCCCCTCTGCGTTCTTCTTTGTTTCTGTGGCTGCAATTTCTCTAGTTTTCTACTGCTTGAACCTCAAAAGTCTGCAGAAGCCTTTGGCACTGTCTACAAAGGGATATTACCATCAGGTTCTGGAAATTCTGTTGCTGAAAAGAAGTTGGAGAAGGTGGTGGGAGAAGGTGAGAAAGAATTCAAAGCAGAAGTGAATGATAGGCCAAACTCACCATAAGAATCTAGGACACTTGCTGCATTACTGCAGTGTGTGGGTGAACACGTGACGTCTGGTGTATGAGTTTATGCACAATGGTTCTTTATCAAGCTTCCTTTTTGGAGGCGCCCCAGGACTTGTGTACCTACATGAAGAATACAGTAAACAGATCATCCATTGCGACATAAAGCCCTCAGAACGTAACTCTTGGATGATTCTTTTACAGCCAAAGTTGCAAACTTGGACTGGGAAAGCTTCTGATAAGCAACAGACATAGAATCACTCCACAGGAATCAGCACTATGGAAGGTATATTCAGACAACTCGGGCAGCCTATGTCTCTTATAATAACACGTTATGAAGCATCAGCTCAAGGCCGGGGTTCAATCTGCAAAGCAAGGGATTCATCAATGTTTTCTTCAAACTAATAGTAAGAACAGAATGGTCATTCTGCATTGTTCATTCGGATGTTGTATTATAGCAATTTATACAAGAACTCTAGGGATTTCTATTGTATAACTTTCATTCCATTTCTGAAAATATAATTTTCCAAATCGCTGTCAATCGATTAAATGTATAAATGAATCCTATTCATTGTTTGGAGTAACAACAAAATTCTGGAAGACTGAGAAAGTTTCAACACTGGAGAGAAGACAAAATGACAAGACCATAAATTCTGGAAGAGGGCTTTGCTTTCTAACCATTACCATAATTTTAGGGCTCAACCCGGATGAGTAAATTATATTTCAGAATGTTCCAGAGATAATTCTAAAGTGATGAACCTTCTACTCACAGTTTCTTGTTCTTCTTGAACAGAGCAATGAACATCAATAGTTCAGCAGCCAGGAATCTCCCCTTCCTCCAATTCCTCCACTGGGAAAAGTCACCTTTCCAGTTAAGAAAATCATCAGGATTAGTTTGAGCAAAACATCAGAGTATACATCAAGAAAGCCTTGATCACAAATCAAAAATACATTCAATGAGCTGCCATTTTCTTCTATTTCCTCTTCCCTAATGGAATGCCTTTTGGACTGAGGTGGTCAATGGTACGTCTAACAACCATCCTAGCTTTGATTGAGGTCAACGGGGATTTGGACAATTTATAATTGACTTTGAATCATAGCTGATGGTGAAGGAGGCACAATGTAATCTCAGGATAATAACAAGTCACAAACTTATCAATAAGGAAAAGGAAAGAAATACTTTGATATTTACAATCAAAAATTTGAGAGAGTTCCAGGCTGCTCTGTACAGAAAGGCTTGGCTTATTCCATGGCCCAGGCTTAGATGGTTCTGAAATTACGAGATGAGAGGGTTGAGTTTTCTTTATTCCGCATAAGATTAAAAACATTTCAGATAAAGGAATTGGTAAGAGAGCTCCACCCAATGTCTAGAACAACTTGATAAGTAACCCCATTCTATTGTCCAGCTATGATTTAGATCTAAGATAACATATTGGGAAATAGTCGAAATAGCTAAAGACAGCTCCAAAACTCATATTGACTAATTAATTTTTCTAAAAAACAGTAACATAAAACCAGGATGAAGAATCCACCCCTCTCCCTGACACCACTTCAATACCAAATAAAATGTTACAATGACCATTTATGGTCTTAAGAGACAGTGGATGTTGTTTGGGCTCAAGACCTAAGACAAGCCAAAAATCAAGAAGAAAACAACTCAAAATTGGCACAGAAACAAGTACATCAACTATCTAATAAAGAGATTTATGCATGTAACAAATGCAAATGAAATATGATACAACATTTTCATGGATTAAACAAAATAATGCGCAACAATTGAAGGATAAGTCACAGACAGGGGACAATATTAAAAGAATTATTTTTCCGACCTGAAAATCGAGGCATTCAGACTCAGTAAAGTTTGTATAGTAGTCCATGAAAACAGGAACATATGCAGATGTTTGTATTCATGCTAAGGCAAACACTCAATACTTACAGCATTAATCCATCTCCCCGAAGCCATGAATCCATTTTTGTTTTGCTCTTTATCTATTCCCATTCTCTTATTGCCAGAAAGGCCAGATCATATAAGCCTTCATCAAGATAAGTTAGAACAGGCCCTTCAGCAGTTGAGTAGCCAGCTTGCCTCAATTTCTTTGAAGTCAAACAAACCAGCTGGGGGCATTAATTCTCCATGGAGGGTCTGCGAAAATATTAGAGCCCGAGAGGATGCCGTAAAAACTCTCTGTTCCAAAAATCCAAGTTTCAGGGCAGAAGTTCCTTCTGTGCTGGATTTGTTGCTGATGGCCATTCGGTTCCTAACGACTTGCTATTGTTGTCGTGGGCACACTGCCTCAGAGATAAGACCTGCCAAAGATCAGAATCGGTCAGGGGAACGGATTTTCTTTGCTGGGAGTTTCCCAGTCTGTGCTTCAAATCTTTTCTCTGGCTGTTATGAGAGAAAAACCTATTAGACAATGATATGGGTACAAAAAGGTAACAACTTCAGGTTTGGTTGCATTGAAAGCACAGGAACTTACACAACGAGAGCAAATTATACCCCAGACTCTATTGAAGAAAATAAAGTACCAATGATACCCACATGCTCTACTTTCTCATTTATAGGTTTCCTCCTAAACAAATCCCCACATCTAGGACAGGAAAAGGAAGAAACTGGGAGTCAACATTTTTTTCAACCAAAAGCACTAACTTATCAAAAAACATAGTTTTCCATTCAATCTCGGGAGCTGTATATGCAGGTGTACTGTACTTTCTGATATTGTCTTCTTCAATGCCCATTTCTTCAGGCTTCTTAAAGTGCTTATGATTGGTGAAGGTGCTTCCAAAATCACACAACTTCCATAATCCATTAGGGCCCAATAGAAGATTCTCAGCATTTATATAAGAACTTCAGGGTTTATACGTATGATCATTTTCGAGATAAATCTAGTTGAACTGGTAACGTGCGAATTTGATTCCATTAGCTAACCTCATCAAAAACTGTTTCACAGTTGAGGATGTACCTTGCCATGGGCCAAGCAGCAATTTGTCTGAGAAGCTGGTGACAAAGAAGTACCATCTATTGGACTAGCTTTCAATTGGATTCCTCTGTTGTTATACATGATAATCTTCAGCTTCAGCTATTTCCTTCTTTTGACATGGCTGAAACTGATCTGAAATCAAAAACCACACAAGTAATATTTACAGAAGGAGGATCCCAATCTCTCATTGATTAAATGATATAAATGAAATAATAAAAAATTTTAGAGATAATTATAGGGAGATGAACCTTATACCTCTGAGTTTCTTAGTCTTCTTGAACAGAGCAATGAGCATTAAGTGTTGAGCACCCAGGAATCTCCCTTCCTATACAGGGAAAATCTGAACAATCTATCTTTCTTCATATTCCACTTCCTTGCAAAAGTCAAAACATGAAGAAAATATCATCAAAATTGAGACAAAAACATGAAGAGATTTATGCCTATTGCTTACCTTTTGCAGAAGTCCACTTGGTTAGAGCACATTTTACATGGACGCCCAATCACTGCAAGCTGATGAACCAAAGGAGAGTTCAAACATCTAAAAAATTGACTAAACTTCAAGTATCATAAATACTTTCATATGAATTCCAAATGATGCTCATATCTAAAAAACATTTGCATAAAATTATTGTTGTTTACCTAATGTTTCTTCATGGTTCATAATTAGACCTTTATTATCAAATCAAATCTTTCTAGCTCATCTATTATTAACAATGAACACTGAAATGAAAAGCAAAAAAAAACCCCCACAACAAAATGAAATTGTTGGTTTGATAATTTTATTTTAAAATTAGGAAATTAAATAAACATAATTTATTGGTTTCTATCCACACTGGACTAAGAGAATAATAAATCATTTATGGGAAAGATAATGTTTGAGGATTTATCACCAATATATATGAGACTTCTTTCTTCTGCTTGTTGAGATTTTGTTATCGCCTCCAGCTGTGTACTATGACATGCAACTGGGAGAAATAAACGAGAAATCAAAAATCCTTTACGCGCAACAGAAAAATCTGTATCATTTTAACACGTATCAATGTGTGCGTGACGCGTATAACCATCAATGTGTAGAGTATTCTGGTGTAGCCAACATGTTCTATTGCCTTGGTTCCTACTATCTTCGTATGAACTTGTATAATTGGTATGGTGTTTAATTGAATTAAATGAGTTAATCCAAACGCATCATTAGATTTCATGTTGCACATTAAAAACAAAGCAATGCCCGTAAATTGTATAATAATTTAAAGTCTCTCGATTAAAAGTGGTTGTCCCTTCACTTGTTGTTTACTATACCATACACTAGATATAAATTGATAGCCGGATAGCAATAAAAGAAAACATATTGTGATCCTCCTCCGATATTTGACATGTGCACGCCCTCATAACTAGTGATATACTTTAGAATATAGATCCCCCTTATGAGTTTTTTTTGTGCGCTCTTTTATAGTTGTCAAACGAAAATATTATAAATAATAATAAATAGCAACCATTCCCATAAGATAAAATTGAGATCAAAAACACAAGGAGAATCAATCCCATGGCTACTATAACAACAATAGTCATTATCCTTTCTTTATTTCCTTAATTTTCAAAATCATATTTTCAGATAATGCAATAGCTTTTACACTTACTTAATTCCATCTCGTTACATATTCCCTTCTTGAACTACTCCCATAGTATATCATGACAAAGTTGGAATAAACAGGCTTCCAAGATATTTGTATATTTAGAAGAGCCCATAGAATAATCACACGCAAGAAAACAATAAGAAACTAAAATCCATTCGTTCATCAAATTCCAATAAAACAAGCGACCACCTTATCGCGAATTGAAATTGCGATTATGGTATAGAAAATAAAGATATAAACCCAATGCGCACTTATAGTAATAGAGCCGTAACTCTATATTGGCCTGGAATGTTTCTTTTGCTGCCAACTACCTATAGATTAAAAATAATTAAAACCAATGTTATCCATGTTGAATCACTCATCTCTTTAGTGTGACCATAGGTACGAGGCGCCTATATAAACTTGCGCCTTTCTTCCTCATATCTCTCAATTTCTTCTTATCTCGTATTACCGCATTTTTATTAGATAGCTAAAAAAGACGACATACGATCTTAGAGTAAGTATGTTTGGTAATGAAATGAGGCGTGTAGAAGTAATGTCTTGTGTGATTATATATATCCTCGCACTGCTTTTTCATAGTATTTGAGATTTCACTTTGTACATACTGCATAAATTCTCTCCTCGCTCACATTAACTGTTGTCTAAGTAGATAATTTTCGATATTGGACGGTGTTTGAAAACACTTCCAATTATTGTGGAATCTATTAAGAGAATAATGAAGTATTGTGTGTTCAATGTATTTAAATACGAATTCACATACCATACTTCAAGTGTAATTTCATGTGATAACAATGTTATCTTCGTGTATTGTTAAGGATAATCCATTTGTAATTTTAAATAGCTTATGAGCGATCAGAGTTGGGTAGGCATTATGCGTCACTGTTATTTGCCAAGATCACTATCAACATTTTTACGACGCATATCAGGTCTCGAGGGCTGAAGACACTCTGTCAAATGATGAACAGGCATCTGCGTAGCTACACTTCCATATCACAGATCTCATCCTTAATTTGTTTGTTACACAGACTATAAGGGTGTTGACAATTAACCACCATCATTGTCCGAAACTTAAGAGACTCTTGAGAATGGCAAGATTATATTTAAGGCTCATAAATATTATCAATGTTAAGGGTGAAGTTTTGTGCTCTTGTGTGTTAACGCTGTCCCTGTGTTCTGTCTAAGTCTTTTGTTGAGGTACTTGCGTAAGTGTCTTTTGTAGCATTGTGGAATAAAGCATTGAGTGATTAGGGAATGAACTTGTTATCAGTGTTTTGAGGACACAGAAGCAACCCTGTCTCAACTTCCCTTAGATGGAAAATATAAATTGTTCCCCAATGTCTCAAACATACCCAAGCCTATGCTTTGTGTAATAAAGTGAAGCTTTAAGTTAGATGTCATGTACCAATGTTGTTCAATAAAGCCCCCACTCCAAAAACACCTGACCTTTTAGTTTGTCTCTATTTGAAAATTGTTTTTTTTCGCCCTGTTTATATCGACACGTAGATGCTCTGGTTTGGCTTCTTGTTGAATCAAGCCATGTGCTGAAACTTTTGTTTTGTTTTCACTTTGCTCCTTGATATTACATACCTATCACATATTGTTTTTTTTTTTCTAGTTTGTTTGTTTTGTTTTTTTTGTTTGGTATTGCAATATCGTCTCACAATCTCTCAAAAATTCATAGTGGATCGCTACGCTATTATAGTGATATGGTCTTCAATCTCCTCAATTAATTTGTGGACATTTGCAGTGAGAAGTGTCGATACGAGCCCTGTAGCTTATGTTAGTTCAAGTAACGTCTAATATAAAACTTTATCAATATAGTTCGTCCAACTTAGTATGAGCATGATTGACTCTCACACAATTCTTGATTATGTAAAATCAAGATTCTTAAGTTAGTGCTACACCATTCTAGATAGAAGGGGAACTTATAAAGATATTGCGCCATTCCTAAACCAATTGCTGAAAAACACAAACAGAATTATCAGAACCGCGTTTTCCTACAAAGGCTCCTCATCTTTTAAGGAAACAAATCAATGTGAAATGATGGTTTTCTCACCACCATGAGGAAGATTGCCTTAACTGTTGATTATAATTGTTGATATATCGTGAGAGATCAATTCGATACAACAACCACTATTGAATATTTTTCATAAGACTCTGTTTCTCAGTAAAGAGAATGTTGAAAATGTTAGAGGATCGGAATTGTTTTATCCTTAATGACTACCACTTGAGCGTGGATTCAATCATGCGTCTGATGATGTCTTTAAATTTCGAGCACTCTGAGCAGTATTGCTAATGCAAGATAGATTGTAGATAATAGATCCGTCTGTGTCTTATATGACCTACTCTTTACTGTTGATGAAGGGAATCCCTAGACATAATATCATACACAATAATAGCATATATTCACAAATCACCTGTTATAGATCGGCTTGCTTTTCGATCAAAGCGAATATAAATCTTGACTACAATTGTGCTTTGCTCCTTGCTAAGTTGTTGTCTCAAGTGCGATATCTCACGAGCAAACAATATATCATGCTGAAACTACAATGATTGAGTTTTTGATCTATATCTGTCTCAACAAGATATGTTTACACCTCTACTCTCTTGAAGATCACTATACTCTCTCGTGTGTATAGTGCTTCTGACAAAACTTACGAGACTTTCTCCGTTACTTTGTAAGTGTTTAGGATGCTTCTCCTGTGTCCTGGAATGTTCTAAGATGGATCACAATGGTCAGGTAGTCTATCTATTGGATTCCTTTCTCTGACTTATGCTTCTCTTCTCTTGTAGGCGACTCTTCCCACACTTGCAATCAATTTACAAATCGATGAGTCTAAAAAAGAGGGATGATTGAGTAAGTCTTCACGATTTATAGTGTTTGCTACAGTTGGTGAGTCACTCTCTCTATCTCTAGTCCTGTCTAAGAGGGTTGCGGCTTGAACTTCTTGAGCAATCTCATCATTATTGCACGCATTCTCACTTTGTGATTTTTGGTAAAAGTATCCTTATGATAGAGCTCGAGGCTAGGTCGTTTAATATTGAGCGTATTGTCACAAAAAGTATTATCAGAGTGAGTCTTGCCTTTCCAACCCTTACGTAAAGATATGAATTAGACTTATGCCTGAGCTGTCCTATACTCAAGGACTGTTCCGTGGTGAGAGAAAGTGTTTTGAATAGGCTGACCCTTCCTCTATCAGTTTACCCCATATGGGTACAAAGGTGCTTTGATTGTGAATTCTCTTAAGGAATTTTGGTGTGATTTATGCCTAAGTGGCGATGTGTTGTTCTGTCTAGCCTTCTCTGACTTCTCTCTCCATAAATGTGTAGTATGCTATTTCAAGTATGCTCAGTAGTCTCTTGATCTCATCTTCGGGTCTTTTCGAGATCATAGCTCGCCTATCTTCTGTTTCAATTTAGTTATTATCTAACTGGCCCTCGCTATTCGTCCTCAGTTCCTTGATCTAGTGGTATTCTGTTTACTTTATCAACATGCTTATCTGCTTTCTGAACTATGTAGAAATTGGTTAGTGCACAGCTACACGACGGACTCAAATCATTAGCTCATTAATGTTGGGTCTTTTTCAGCTCACTCTCACGCCATATACTATGAATCGTTGTGATTGTGATCGGATATAACCTAGCTCAAAATCGCTTTCAAATATTAGAACAAAAAAAGTGAGGATCTTCAAAACACCTACAACCTCGTCTTGAAATAGATTTGTGCGATCTAGAAATTAGTAACCTGTCTTCCTAAATTGCTCTTGCTCTCCTTACTTTTTTTCCTATGACAAAAAGGAGTTCTTATCGAAGTGCAGCCTCACTCTTCAAATCTTGAACAAGTGTAGCGGGTCTATCGATCTAGTAAGCATAACAAATACTGAAGCAATCCAGGCCTACTTTTTGCTGTCTATCAGAGTGTCTTATAGTATACCTTTAGGTGCTCATATCTTATTGAAAAGGCGTTGAATTTCAGATTCATTGTTTAGTATTATATTCCAAAGAGTTATGATTTGTTATCAATTGGTGGTTGTCACTATTGATTGGATATCTTTTCATGGTTGTGCTTCACTCCGCTCCAATTACATAGAGAGTTCGAGTTAAATTTCTATATTTTGTCGAGATACTCCTTGACAAATTTTGTGTTATCTAGGTGTCCGAAATTCATTCACTAGATGTCTCTGCTTTATTCTGATTTTAATACTTTTTATTTTTTCTTTAGTCTATTCGAAATAGCTAAGAACTCAATATTTGATAATCACTTTCTCCCCATCGCCTTCTGTATTATGAATTGGTGTTTTGCATAGAATTATATTATTGAATCAAATTTTAACTATATACTTATTGTTGTGAATTACATTTAAGAAATTAATATATATTATTAAGACCATTGAGAATAAATTTGTTCTACGGTTTAGTTGTTGTCTTAGGAGATTTTTTTTTTTATATATTGATGCTTTTAGATTCAGCTAGCTAGGGCGCACAATTAATACAACATAACTACAGATTTGAGGAGAGCAGCATATTGTTCTAGTTATTATGCCTATATTTGATGTAGTCAATCATTCCAGAGATTCCGCATATTTTCTTTCTTCTGATCTCCTAATGTTACGTAAGATATGTATTGTATGGACATACTTTTTAGCATCGACCTCTAGAGAGAGTAGTGGTCACCACTATTTTAACCTCTATTTTTCACAAATATCATTTCATGTGTTTTGATTAATAGAACTTCAACATTATAATTGAAAGTGACAATACTGGATCTCATGCATGTGAAGAGAGGTTATTTCATAGTTTAGACGAACATCCTACATCACATAAACGTTATATAGAGTTCCTCATTACAGTTGTATAGAAATTAAATTTACTCTTAGTAATAGTATTTGATTTTTACCACTCCTCACTTTTCCTGATAACAAAATTACTCAAGAGTGAGAAAAACGATTCTTTTTTTTTTAACACACCCTTATCTAATTACCTCGTACTTTTATAGCTTAGAAAGACAAGAACGAAAGTCAGATATAATTTCTATTTTAAAAATATAACTCTATCAAGATGCACGGAAACTAGATCCGGTGCGATTTTTTGTGTGTTTTTATTATATTACTTTATTCTAATTTCTCTCTCTTAGTTTTTGTAAGTTCACTCAGTGTACTGAGACATGTTATATAAGATTTGTCGATTTAATAGCATATATAATCACTACAGCAGGAATTATTCCGATCATTATGACCATGAAGATAATCATTGATATAAGATAATGTAAGACAAACTCAAATAATTTGTATTAAATGTTCTCACGTATGTTTTTTAGAAGAATGAGAGATCATTCTGGAATTCATGTGGAAGATATATTTATTTGAATACTTGAGTTCATTACAATATTCTTTTTAGATGTATTTTAACTCTCCTTTGTATCCATCAGCTTTGCAGTGATTGCGGGCATTCACACCATGTCAATCTTATATAAAGTCTTGCTCTTAGAATCTACACACTCTAAGTTAATACTTCTGCCAACAAGTGTAAGGACTCAATAGGAATGAAAAGCTACTCTTCATAGTTTATTTGTATCTGCAATATTTTGATCACATATATTTTTCTTCTTCCCAATAGTTTTTGGACTCTATTGCTATGGGAATATGTGTTATAGGAAATGCGACATAGAGATAGAAATGTTCTGTTCAGTGTTTTCCGATTAGCTCAGAGAAGGAAATTTCGTTAGTGGGTCAGCCTCAACATTTGATTTGCTCACTTCATCTGTTCCAAGTAAAGCTTATAAATCAGAGGTATTAAGGTGCATAGTACACACCCATATATACAGTCTCTAAAAATATTTTATATTATTAGCACACATTTCATACTTAGATCCGACGTGGAAGTAGATTGGATCCGTACCTTCGCTGAGAGTATACTATATCTTCACTGTTGTGAGGAGTATCTTGAATTTGTACACTAGCCTATCTCAAGTATACATCATGCCGATGTCGATTAAACCAGCAAGGACAGTGACCAAGTTTCTTGATTATGAGTATAGATAATCATGGAGTTATTACAATCAATAGGTGAAGGGACAAATTCCATTGATCAATCATAAGGTCACAGATCAACCATAGCAATGTGACTAGCATTTGAGTACATCGATCAATCTTCAGATCAAATAGCTCGCTTGGGCACACCATGGCATCAGTTTATAACTCATATCCGCCACTACAAACATAGTAGAAATGTTTGTTATAGTTGAAGGTTTTACTCTGAAATGATCAAATACATAATCTTAATCACCTCAGCTTCATCCTTTTTGTCTGTGAGCTATTTAAATGTCTACACTCTTGTCATACGTATTAAACACCTGAATATCTTAATATAAATAATGTCTGATAAATAAGTTTCTAATGCTGGCCGATTAATGGAAGTTCCTAATCTGTAAAGTGCTGTCTTATTTTACTGAAATGCCACCTTAGTACCTCATATGCACAGTGAAGCTACATATGCGAAAAAGAAGCCTGTGATAAACAAGTAGGGGGATAACATTGAAAGTGATATGGACAAATAAATATCTAGAAGAGTAACTCAAGTTCACCCGTCATATACGCTCCGTAGATTTCGATATATTTGGATACTGTGATTTTTATGAGATAAAGTTAGTGACATTTTGGTTGTGGATTATATAACAAAAATGTTGAGCTCCAGTTTCTTCTTATTCCTGATATTCTAGAGGATTGATAGGTGATTATCCCTGATTCTAAGAGCATGAGGAACTCTTATAAATGAGCATAGAAGTGACTGACATTTGAGCTGGTAATAGTCATAATATTGTGACTTTAATTTTTTATATCAATAAGATCTGGGTAATATAGTTGCCTGTGTGATTGTTTCTCGTAGTGACTTTTCTTCAATCTTATAACGCGAAGCAAACACCTGAATGTTTTAACCTTTGTACCATATATTCTAGTCGCTAATAGGTCTTCCACATTTACCTCAAGCATCTGAGAAAAAGATTGAAAGCCTACCACGACTGGAGCTGAAACTTCGGAAAAGAAAGATTGCCTGCTTCTACTCCTTGTACCCCAGATATCTCTCTTATAGGCAGAGTTATTTCGAATCGGAGACCACGGATGCTCCCCAACAAACCAAATACAAAGGCATTAGGCACTCACACCGCACATGGGCCATCACACACAAACGGCGCACAGAAGGAACTTATGGTCCCTGCGTAAACTTTGTGCTCTCTTCATGAACAAGAATAGGAGGTTTTTACAGTCCCTGCAGCCACGGCTCTTAATTATTTTCCAGCAGCCCATCCATTGGCAGTTAGTGGCCATTGACTGTTTCGTTGTGATAACTTACAAAGAAATGAAATTGGCAGGCTGCAAGCATGAGAGAAACGTAGCTCATACTATAGATGCATATGTCGTCTGAGATCTCTCTCTAAACTTTATATGAATGTAGCTATATAAAAGTCCTGTGTTCACTTCCTGGCAAATTAAGTAAAACCAATTGAGGATTATAATCAAAAAGAGATCTCAAAAACAAATATAAAGTCCGTGGATCATGTCTTCCTGCGCGAACTCTTAATATGCTTTGTTTAATATAAAAGACGTGTGAGTTTGCCTTATATCGCTACATATAGTAAATCAACGATCCTAGGATCTATGGTATACCCTGGTTTCTAGAAAAGGGATGAATGAGTATACAAATCTTTTAGATATCTATACTGAAAATGACCCTCCTGATTCTCTTCAGGTCGGAAAATCTAAAATTTAATTTTTTTTCTCTATATGTCTGACATGTCATTTGATCTCTTATTATCTCTACTGCATATGTTTTTGTTCCATTATGTTTTTCTATTACTTTTATCGTATTTGTGTAATTCCATAATTCATTCGTCTGTATTTAACATGCGCTACAAATACTCTCGAACTTATATAGAATAGATTCATGCTACATTGTTTCTGTGCCAATTTTGAGGATTTTCTGCTCTTGATTTTTCTGTCTTTAGGTCTGAGCCCAAAAAAAATCAATCCAACTGGTCTCTTAGATTTCAGCCATCAAGCAAAGTGGGAATCGATACAGACAAGCTGATGAACCAATTATGATAATTTGTAAATATGAGGATTCGGTGTGTTCATGATGGAGAGGTGTGAGGAATAATTCGATACCTAGGTCATGTATGTTAATTGTTCCTTTAGAAAAAAACTCTTGTGTGAAGTCTAAGAATGACGTTTATATGAGACTTGTCTTTAGCCATTTTCGAACTATTTTTCTTCCATATTGTTGTCTATCTGTGAGATCTACAATGCTAATTAGGGTGGACTGATAGAATGTGTGGGTTTATCTTACTATCAGATGATTAGATGTTGTTTAACTGACCTATGTGTCGTGTAAAAGCTTTCTACTTTACAATTTTTACTCACCTTAGATCTATTTTGGATCTTCTATGGCGACATGAATAGTAATACTCAACCCTTCATCCGTAAGTCTAACATCATAAGCTCGCACATGTGTGTAATTTACTGTGCTCTACGCTAATCCACTTTCTGTACTGACAGCGCTTGGCACTACTCTCAAATTTTTATTTGAAATATACAAAACAGGTGAGTTCCTTTTCCTTTGCAAATAGTTTGGATAGTTTGTTGACTTGAGTTGACTTTATCCTTGCATTCAGATTGGACTCCTCCCTCACCACAGCTATGATTTATAACAGTCAAATATAAAGTGTGCACAAATCCCACTTGACCTACTCAGTCAAAAACTTATAGGGCGTATATTGATCCTTGTTTACCATTGACCACTCTCAGTACACCAAAAGACATATTCCAGTGTACAGGCTAGGAAGTATTCTGAGAACTGAACAATGGTCAGCCGTTTCTCTTGATCTCGTATTTTTGATTTTGATTTCCATATAGGCGCTTTCGTGCTCTTGTATACTCTGAAGTGCTTTTGCTCTCAAAACTCACAATTGCCTGGCATGATACCTTCTCAAATCTCCGAAAGGTTGATTTTCTCCAGTTGTTAGGAAAGTTCGATGAGCGTTATGGTGAGATTCTCTGAGCTGCTTCGTACATATTGATGTATGGCATATTGCTCTGTTCAGAAAACAAGAACTGTTTACGTCGGTTTAGTAAGAGTATCATCATGTAGTATTATCTACTCTGAAACATTGACATATATTCTGCAATCCGGGAGAGACCCTAACACACTAACTCGGTTTTAGTTAGAATAGCATAAGGCCCTGCTTTCCTCGTAATTTTATGGCTTTCTCTCTATTTTGTTCTCTTTCGAGAGTGTTAGAGATCAACTTTTGCTCTAGATACTATTTCTCCTGATTTTGTGTTCAATCAGCAAACTCTAATTAATAGAGGGATTTATTGACTACATACAAATTTACATCGATTGAAGTATTTGAATTTTATTTATAACAAATCATAGGCTGTAACTGCAATTATTGCTCTAAATACATAGTATATATCCTCATTTCGCAGTTCTTTGTGATAATAAATCTGCAATCAGCTATAACAAAACTACGCGATTTGAGAAATTGCTAGAATTTGAATTCCTTCTTGTTCGCATATTTTATGTGTCTCGTAAGAAATCATATTTGTATTAAACCCGAACTCAATTTGCTTTGACAGAGAAGTTTTTAATTGTTTTCCTCTGGACTATCAAGTACAAAGATCCGTCTTTTTCTGTGTGATAATGATTATTGTTGTGCATAATAGAGGTGCTTATCTCAATAGTTAACATATGAAGCGTGCGCTCTGTGTTGCTCCTGTTTATATACCGATAGTCTCTTGTATATGAGCTGCTAGAGTGAAGTGTGCTATCAGTATCTGGTTATGTCTTATACAGACATTTACCCAAGTCTCCAAAGCTTTGAATCTTTTGATGTAAAGAATAACTCCAAGACGGTTAACCACTTGAGAATGGCTTGTTGCTTAAATATATGTTGCAAAATGAATGGTATGTCTGTTATTTAGCTTGTGTTCTTCTTTGTTAGGTTTACACGATTTGACCAATGGGGGCGCCTCCAAAAAAGGAAGTCCTTGAATTTCTAGAGACCCATTTGTCTCTTATTTACAATTTCATGACATACCAGATTGTTTTCCAGCAGGTTCACTGTCGTTATCACCCATTACTAGGACGCTAATGCAAGTACTATACTAGCGATCTAGAGTACAAGAAGATAAAAAACATTGTGCTTATAAAACAGTGTTAGTTCTTCCTTTCATATAATTTGTTGGTAGTATTACTTCATTATTCTTAAATTATCACCAAAAACACAGTTTCTTTATATGTTTTATTGCCTTCACTTTTGAGAGTGATTCAATGTTGAAATTAGTTTTTGTCAAAAATAACTAAAAGGAACTTTATTTAGGAATTTTGCCTTTTTTCAGGCTTCTAAAAAGAACATAAAGAATATAATAAAAATCAATACCATTTTTTGTTTGGTTTTCATTTTTTGACCATAACAATAGAGTGTCGTTTGAGTTCTTAATGTGAGTTTGCGTACTATATTTCGACTTCTGCTGTGGTGAATATCGTCTTCTCTCTTCTCACCACCACCTTACTCCATATCATTTGTCCTTAGCACCATGTACAATTTCCTATCGAGAACTCTCTTCGACAATTGTTGAACTCATATCCCCTTTTTATAACAAGCTGCTCTAGAGGCTTTCTTACTAGTAAACTTTGAGGTTAAGCTGTAGGAACTAGAGGCAAATTGTCTATCCAACGGAGCAAAATCAAAAAGAAAGAATATCGCAGTAAGGAATCCTTTAAGTGGTATCTGCAGCCAAGAGTATTAGAATTGCTCTTTATCATTTACTTTGTCCTTTGCTCGATGTTAGTTTCTCGAGACATTTCATCATCATTCTTGAATTAGAAGGACATCTTGGCAACTCTCTAGGCAAATTTGTTGATATCAGCGAAATATAGACTTGTCGGCATAATTTCAAGATTGTGTATGGTCTTTTTCACATCAAGCCAGTCTTTCGCATTTTTCCATCGTTTCTAATTCAGGTACTCAAAAAATGGCAGCTGCACAGAAGGCTCCAACACCACCAATCGCTGAATGTGAGACACAGGAGTAATGGTATTGAGGAATTTGGAGTGTTGATAAGTCCTTCATCCAATCACCATAAGGTACTACACAAATATCCACAATCACTAAAGCATGCGCACTTTCACTCATCCCAAGATAGCTTCTTTGTCCACATCACGATTACCCTAGACTTCTTCTTTTGTGTCGTTTTGAGAGTACTACACTTAGCCTACCTCGTTTTGAGAAAAAAGGAGCTTAACTCAAATTAAGGATAGATAAGCTCAACTTTATGTATAACTTTTTGTTGGCACTGCGTTTTTTCAAAATTAACCATTTCGTCTAGTTCTAAGTATAGCCTAAACAAAAGAATAATTCCTTAATTCACCTTGAGGCG